>VCRD01000034.1:149351-223305 GCA_006783055.1 Trinorchestia longiramus | reverse complement strand
CTCCTGATGTTACAAGCGCTGGATCACTTGTTTCATCGTGAATCACTACGCGTTGAGTTCGACCTGTGAGCCAGTTTCGTATCCATCGGGAGTAGTTGCCTCGTATTCCATGCGCTTCCACTTTGGCCATGAGTCTTTCGTGGGGGACTTTGTCGAAGGCTTTTTGAAGGTCTAGATAGACAAGGTCTACGGCTTTTGTACTGTCGTATATACGGTTAACTTCTACAGAAACAGAATTACCGTATTTATATACACCCTCAGTAGTTTATTATCAATTTTATGCTCCTTTCAACATCATTTAAAAGTCCCTAACATATTTTTAAATGAACATATTCAAACATATTGAGAAAACACAAGCATTGAAAACACAAATCGTACACATATGGTAATTTTACTGTGCCGAGCTGCATTAAAAATTAAAAATAATGCCAATGTATGCATCAAAATAGTAAAAATATATGCAATACAGCAATTCTATAGTGGCACATGAAATTTAAACTCATAAAAAAATGCTTCGAAATAGCAAAAGTACCTTCAATATCAGAATTAATCACCATACATAAAAAAAATGCAAAACTTGGACTGCATTATCTGAGGGTTTTCTGTAGTGGCTATCATTTCTTCATTAAACCAAAATACTTGGGAAAAATGAAATATTCTACAAATGACATCAGTCTTAGATTGGCCATTACTTTTTAGCAATTTACATTAAACAAAGCTCACTTATGAAATGGCCAGTTGGATAATTATAATCTAATATAACTTACCATTTGAAGTAAGACTTTCTTCTTCAGTCTTGGATGTCATAATTTATGATCTGATCTGAAAAAACTGCTTTAATTGTTCATCACAAAATATAGATTTTCCTTAATGAAATATGCATGAAGATTATTAGGTGGTTTAAATGCAGCCAGCAGTACAAACACAATGGGTGCAACAGTCATTTAAAATGAAAATCTAAGTATTAGGTTGTTATAAAAATAATGGCCGATTTCAAAAGCATGCGTTGGCCTTCGAGCAGCCATTATTTTTGTAACAACCTAATAGAATACTTTCTGTTGCTTATGAGAAGAGTAAAAATGATAACAAAAACCACAGTAATTAATTGAAAAGTGTTTAACAAGCTTTGATACACCATATACTGCTGTGCCTCAAGATTTTTCACCTTTCAAAAAATCATCAGGGCTGTTGACGAGTTTCATCTCATACTTAATTGTATTAAACAACTTTCCTATCCTATTCTAAAAAGATTATCATTGAACTCATTCATTAACAAAGCTTGTAAACTATACTGTTATTTCCATCAGAGTAACAATGAGTCAAAAGAAATAAACAACACACATTGCTTTTCCACATACTATGCAGAGTACAAACAAATTATTTAAAACTACAATAAGACCTAGATTGACTTCTCCAATTGGTTAGAAGCTGAACAGTGACAATCAATGTTAAATGTTTGTGATCTATATTAAAGATGATATCTCCCACTTCCAATGCACAACAAATAGTGAAATAAGGTTACTGTAGATGAAAAACAAGGATCTCACAATGGCAAAAAAACTTAATTGACTCCTTGTACACAAAGATAATACAACTCATATCACACATAAATATGCTTTGTTGAATGCAATGATTAAACACCTTTCAACAGACATGTATGACATAATTTGAAACACATAACTATTAGGCCTCTTTCCATACACAATAGTTATATGACTCACAGTACACATAAAAATGACTCATGGTACACAATAATTATATGACACACAATGTACAATGCTGAGACTCCCATGTGAGTCTCAGCAATAAGCTTGGTATGTCTGAGACCTACATATGGGTCTTATGTTTTTAATACTGATGCATATAGCCTTTCTTTGATATTTTACCAATCCTCACAAATGGAATTCAACATATTCTACTTTTATATTTATTATAGAAGATGTGTGGCCAAGCCAAAAAAATTCTCTGGGACTGTTTAAGGATTAAACTGATCATTTTCTCAAACTTCCGGATCATCACAACACATCTCTACAAGTTACAAGATGGAACAGTTTCTGGATGCATGATCATTAGCCTTGGAATGGTAGCATCAAGAATTTAAAATCATTTTATATTACATGTATACCTGAATGTAATAAAGTCAATTTCTTTTTTCTGTATTTCAAAAAGAATGAATGAGACCAGTCAGATATGACAAACTTGAAATGGAAGGTGAGGGTCAACAGCAGTCAGCACCTTTGTTAGAGCTTTAAATTTGCTCTAAAATACAAATATACAACAAAGTGGCACCTAGAATTTTTCGCCTGTGTGCCAGGCTTTCTAAGGCAATTTCTCAAGGGCCTTGCTGGGTTATTTCAAGCAAAAAAAAAATCAGCCAAGTGAGGGCATCACTGGGAAAGTCACCTTATGCTCAGACCATTTTGTGTGCCAGGCAGTCACAATCTAATCCAGGAAACTGATTGTTCAAAGTCAATATCTCTTATTTCATGTCTGCACTAGGCAAGTCTTCATTGCATTCATAACAACCAAGTTGTATTCTTCCTCCAGCTCTATAAGATAGTTCATACTTGTCCTCTTCAACACACCTGGCATTCCACTGGTTGCTCACAAACTACACCCATAAAGCTCTTTCACTCAAACATTTACTATATTCTATAATCAAATGTTCAATTGTTTCCTCTACTCCTCTGTTACACTGCATACATAATCTGACATCCCTCTCATTCCACCTCCATGTGTGTCTATTTACACTAAATGCCTTACATCTGATGACAAACAGGAGTTAGCTGCCAAAACTTTCATCATGGAACATTTTAACTTTTGGTACATTCTTACCAATATACCAAGTTCAGGTGCTCTTCCAAGCAATGCTATGGTTCTATTTGTTAAACCATACTCTTTTGTTAATTCTTCATTATTCTTCTTCCACTTTTTGCAACCCCACTCCTGTCTTTCGCTTCCATTATTTCTCAATAACCAAGTCTCCTACTTCTGATGCAAACAATATTTTGCTTTAGCCCAGCAAATTTTCTCTCATAGACTTTCATTCAAATTTAATTGAAAATTATTTAACTCACTTTTTATTTTCTATTAGCTCAGTTTTTATTTTATAATTCAATCCTTGTATTTCATAGACTTTTTCCAATATTCACTATCTTCTTACTAGAGCCAAATTTTTCTAGGGTGTTTAATAATCTAAAATGGTGCACTATCATACCCCTTCTCAATATCCAGAAATGCCAGACACACATTTTTATTCTCTTTGCTCTAGTTTTCAATTATTTCCCATACTACAAACAAATTGCCTTCATCATGCCTATCTATTCTAAAATTATTCTGTTCTCCACCCATTACTCTTTGTTCACTTAACATACTTCTCAGATACTTATATTCTTGAACTTGCATATTCTTGAACACATTAAATTTAATAAACTGAGATCAAACTACAGTCAGGTCACTTTAACAGCCTTTAATTTTCTCTAAGATACACATACAATGGAGTGGCATCCCAGAAATTTTTGCCCAGTAGAAATTTTTGCCTGTGTGGCAGGCTTGTCTAAGATAATTTCTCTATGCCTACCCTGGGTTATTCCATGTAAAAAAACCTTGATCTTTCACATCCAATTGTCCTCCCATGTCATATTTATTTGGGGCTACAAAAACTGGTCCATGTATACCCAAGTCAAAAGGTGAGTTAAGTTTTTTCTTTGTTTACAATATCTGCAAACTACAAAAGAGAAAGAATTTCAAATATTTAACAAGGGATGGAAAGTGTTGCCACTGTTCAAGATTCTATGAATATTTTAATGAAATCTATACTTCAACTTAATAGTTTTTACTCTCCTAGTGACTTATACTAAATTCAAAGTCTATGATTAGTTGCTAAAGCAGCCCGACCCACGAGTCGTACCACACGAGTTAATGTAACTATCCTGAAAATCCAGCCTGAGCGGCACAGCCTGGAACATTTTAAGGCCAATAGGCATGAGAAAGATCTTATCTCACCCAAGGTATGACTGCAAAATCAACGTTTGAATGCATAACTCTGAAGGAAAAAATTTGGAATTGACAGACACAAAGGAGATGTCCCCTTTTACATGTGGCAGCTTTTCACAGTAACTTATATCACAGCTGCCCAAGGCTGATTCCTAATTCCAAGGCTAATTGTTGCTTTAAAACTCTGGTATATTATTTAACAGCTACGGTTAGTACCAACGGAGGTTATTGAAATTAGTGTATTTGGTCATTATTATTCGCAACCATTATAAGACGAACTGTCGAATTAGGGATGCCACAATTAGTTTTGGCATAAGGCTTGTTCCCAATGGATTTGTAAACACAGCCATCGCTTTGTAATCCGTAACATTGGTCCGAAGTAGTGGAAAATATTGGATTTCGTTCTCCGTAGCTTCTGCTCATTAGAAACAAAATTTAACAAAGCTTTTTAAATTTGCTTTTATTTAACCTAATCCAAAAACTGCCTGTCGAATAATAGCTTTTATCAGACATTCTTACACTAGCAGTCAATAAGTGAGCACTATAGTTTAATCTAAAATTTACGCCTCATATACAGTAAATAAATTTAAGGGGCATATAAGACGTGTGGGAATAACAAATATGATTCAGACAAGTTGATTAAATAATGATAAATAAAGGCTGTAAAACAACAAGTATATTTTGCACTAGGAAAGCACGAATAAATAATCATTCATAATTAGGTAAAAACATAGAAGCATATATACGAAACAGATATATCTTACATATTAAAAAAATATTAGGATACAAGACAGAAAAATACAGAGAAAAAGCTGCTTGAAAAAATAAATAGCCATTCATTTAAATGATAAAATTAAGCAAAACGAATCAATTTTGTTTCACTTTAGAAAATGGAATGAAAACTTGAAACGATAAGTAAGTACTTAAAAGTTAAGCAAAGTCGAAACTTTATCTGTTTCGATAAGACTTTATTAGATGATCTAAGTTCAAAGTGCTTGTACAAATACCATTAGCTGTAATTAAAACGAAGTATGTCACATCTTCTATGGTAAAAAAAGTTAGCGTTAACAATTGAAAACCTAATTCATTGTACTATGGATACATATGTATTGTACTCTGTGATTCACTGATATGAAATTGATTTCAATTTATTTATCGATATTTAAACATAAAATTCATCACTTATGGAATCATAGTTTAATTTGAAACGGAGAGCGATATGGCTTTAAAAATTAGGCTCTTCGTATGAAAATTTATCGTAAGCTGGCGATAATACGCTTAGGATGCTAAAAAGTTTAACTGTCAATTTAATTCAAGGAGCAATCGATAAAACGACCAAAAAAAGTTGTTGGAACATTAATGTTATTAGAGAAACTGAGGATATTTATAATCTAGGAGGTTGGAACATGACTTCATTAGTTAAAGATAATGCACCAAACTATTTAGGTGGTGTGCAAACGCCGGGAAAAGTTTGAGATAATACGTTTAAGCCAATTTGAGTGATTCAATAATAAATTTGAGTGTAGTTAAACTGTTACGTCCCAAGGCTTGTATGTTCCTGGTTGAGGGATGCGAACCTGGAATAAAAATGAAACTCTCGTTAGGAAAATATTTCATTGTCGCCTCTGTTTCTGAAATACACGGCATTAGCTGAGTGGCGACATTAATATAGAAAGTTTCTCCATCAAGTAGCACTATGAAAAATGGTACAGAAAAGTTGCAAAGCAGCTCAGTAAAGGGAAATTGTGATTTGAACCTCCACCGAAGTTTGAAAAACAGCCCTTGTGTATTTCCTGGAAATGATAATTTTGGTTTTCGATACAAATTTTACTAGGCTTCAAGGTAAAAGGAAAAGGGCATCTGAATACATCTGTTATAACCTCTACTCACAGTATATAAAACAACAATTTTCGTCCTATGTTTTCTTTTCCTGTAAGTTCGATCAGTTTTCTAGAAATACATTTTTTAGGATCTATGCCATTTGGATTTTTTTCAGGAGGTACCAATAGACGTCCTCGCTTAACCCTGGAGCACTGAACATGGGTATAAACGTCACTAGCCTCGAACAAACTATATCCATGTCCGGTCCTTCAGGATTAAAGTTAGCTTCTTCAACAAGACAATTTTAAATGATGTTAAATACCATTAAAAATAACAGGAACGTGTCTCACCATTTTAGTGATACGATCAATGCACGCCATGCGGATCCGTTCAGCCGTGGCAGGAGAGTCCAGTCTGAAGAGACGAGCAGAAGCAGCTTCTTCTGTGTTGAGGGACGGCCCTGGCGTAGCTGCCTTCGAGTCAGTGTCGTTGTTGTGGTTTGTACCCCTCGTCTCAGCAGGTCCAAGCTCCCCACACTGAAGGAGGCGGGGGTCACATCGCGCAGCTGTGATTGCCTCCCTGATGGCGTGATACACGGACGCTGCCAGGAACAGAGGAGGTTCGCCTATTGCCTGTGAGCATAGTGCAAATAAACGCAGGATAATAATCTATAATAAAATGAATAGGATTAAAATTTCAAATCGCTTCTAGAACCCCTAAAATAGAAGGGGATACGTCAATTGGAACGAGAAGCTCTGAAAATGCTTTTAGCGATGCGTTAAACCACAATATTCTTTGTGATATGCACGTTTCGCAGGGTTGGGAATCTTTCACTCTCTTCCTCGAACAACTGCAGAAAAAATCTTTCTTCTTACCACAAATTTACGAACGCTCTGAACTTTTGTACTCTTTGCTGCTAGAGTGATCGACTGCTGGGAATCACTGCTTACGACGCAGAGAGACCCGGGTTCGAATCTCATACCCGTCTTGGTCTGTTTGTGCATGACCATCGGCGGACGATAAACATGCCCAACAGCTGCAACGCTTGACGCCCGAAGTACGATTAAAACCTTCATCACGCTCATCGAAACGCCCCTACGAGCTTGTGTTTCAAATTGCAGCACGGAGGACGGGGATTTCGCTTGAAGCATCATCACTACTCTTAAAATCTTACCATTAGAAATTGAAAATTCAAGGCATCTGTATTGCATACTTGATTGAAAAGGTTTTTTCCTTTCTTTCGCACAGAGCAGTAGATAATGACAACGCAACCAACCCATATTAACCTACTCCTATATTCACACCATAATGAGAATATGAATTGAATTCTTGCGATATTAGCCTTTAACCTTTCCTTTCTCCATGGTATGTTGACGAGAAGGTTTCAAAATCCATGCTTTTTGCCAAGAGTTCTGCTCACATACAATTCAACGTTAACTGTCTGCATCACATGGGGTTCAAAAGAGCTTAGTGGCTAGCCGAAGTATTTCAATTTTCATAGACATTTCCGTTGAGCTTCATGACGGTGCAATTTTGATTGTCAATCGTTTCTTCCCTCAAATTATACTTTCATCCTGCTGTGTTTTTACATAGATGATGTTATCTATAGTTTCTACGAGATGTCTGCTATTTAGATGTACGCTTTTTTGCTTTCGCAAGTCATAAGATCACCTTTGAGAAGTACGCTTACACTACTTTTAACCATGAGATTACCTCTGAGAAGTAGTCGTACACTACTTTTAATCATAAGATCGCCTCTGAGGAGTACATCATAACAAGGCTATAACCCAGTCACTCACCTTGGAGGAGTACACTGCTTTCGGGTTACCACTCTCTCTCAGCAGCGTCACGTTCAGCTCACACGGAATGTCCTGGATGCCTTCACAAAAGAAATTTTTTTTAGAAATATAGAGAATTAAAATTTTCACGAAATATGCTTTAAAATGTCTTATGACCTTTTTGAATTAATAATCTACATTTTGCCCGTTGGGAGATTAAAATAGTTGATAATGAGCTCACCATACGATGTATGTTAAAGGGACGAGGAGTCCCTTTAACATATATCCCTTTAACATATAGTCTTGACTTAAATTTGACCATATTGAAATACATAACTTCTTTTTTTGAGTGTTTTTTGCTTTGAAAAAATGAAGTTATGTTGCTGCACCTTGTATGACGGTGTTACAAGTATTCAAATAGCAATACCGAGTGCAAATGAAAGCTGGGGCTAGATTTATGATGGGCACAGTGAATGGGGTATAAAAAATGTGTAGAGAAATGTATCAATTTTTAGGCGACCATGAACCTGGCAAAGGCTCACGGTATAAATGATCAAGAAGTTATGCTTCGATATTTAAAATGTATTAAGAATATTACATGAATCTAAATAATCGCTAAAAATTATAAATAACCAACAGCCTCTAGTATGTAGAGTAGTGCAATGTGAAGTTGATAAGGGAGGGAGACTCCCAATCGTTTTTTTGTCTTCAGTTATAAACATGACTCTTGAATCTTAACAAGTTCATGGGTGGAAGAAGCTTAGGCTGAAGGCGCGCAGCTAGTTTTAATTACCATCGCAAGTGTAAAGTAAAGTGGATGTGTACTGAATACAAATTTTACTCAGTATCACTAACACTCAATCCTCCAAAACCCTGCAATGACCAGATGCCCAAAGTACAGCTTATTGTTCTCAGTCTGACAGAAGTTCTTGGAATTTTCTACAAAAGATTTATTAGCTCTCTATAGATGATAAATGTTTATAGTAAGTATTAGACACGGAACAGGGTAGCTATAATCATGACAGCAACATAACTACAATTATTTTCAAAGAGTTAACTCCTTATATGCACCTAAACTTTTTTCAGTGTATGGGTTGTAACACTGCATATAAACACAAATATACAGTAAACAGATAAAAAACTACTACTTTGGTCAGTTGTCTAAGCTGTGTCAAATAGTGCCCCGATCAATAATTATTTAAATCTCTTTCTGTTATTCACAGGAAAGATGATGATTAGCAAGTACACTATGCTGCTAAATTTTCTCGCACGTTTCAAATAAGTCTGTCACCTGGCATTTTGTAGGTTCCAGGTCCCCTGGTGAGGAGGGAGCCTTCTGGGGTGTAGCGGAGCTCCTCAAGGGTGAAGAGACCCTGGCCCTGCAGGAAGCCACCCTCGACCTGGCCGATGTCCACCGCAGGATTCAAGGACTTCCCTAAGTCCATCACAATGTCTGTGCGTAGGACCTGCGAATGCATTTGCAACATCGGTGCACATCATCTGGGCAGATATTTTGTCGTTGAAAATCGTATTTATAAGTAAATGAAGGGTAAAGTGTGAGTAAACGAGTCTTTGTATCTAGTACGTTGTTTGTATGGTTGTAGTGCAGAGAATACTGTGTCAAGATGATGCTGGCAGAACCAACCATGAGGGGATGAAGAGAGTAGTGGGATTACCACACGTCACTGCACAGACGAGGATAATACGTTCCTAAACGGCTTCGTGACTTTATAAGCCTCTTCGTCTTTATAATTAATTTTATTTTACTAACTCTATATTTGGATTAAAAATAATGCCAATGACACACATGAAAACTGCTATGAAATATGAAAAAGATTTGCTCAAAATGCGAAAAATAGCACCGTACTTTACATGTGTTTTAACATGAGCTCTATTCCGTTTCCATCTAATTCTCATCTACTTTTCACACGGAGAGCACACTTTCACCCGTCAGGAACTTACATCAATAAATGTCTTTTATGTAGATGTAGTGAAGTTTCATAAATTAAAAAGCTGAAGGTATACGAATACATGTTTCCCCACTTTACAGTATGTGTTATTATCGATCATCATTTCTTAGCGTTATTCTCGTCACATGCTTGCGACCGCTAAAAAATAACGCACGCGACCGCTCGTCACATGCTTGCGACCGCTGAAAATAAGCACTAAAAATAAGAACTAAAAATAAGCACAAGTAAGTTTATGCTGACCGTGAAGTCGCCGGTGAGGCAGTCGACCTGAACTTCAGACGCCGCTGCACCGAAGGAGTGGTAGAAGAATGGCCGACCTGCTTGGGTCTCGTAGTCGTAGGGGTACATGTTCGGTGGGCTGTGTACAGACACTTGGTAGTGAGAGTTTAGAAAAACTACAGTGATATAGAGGATTTGCAAGCTTTTCCAGTAATTCCCTTCAAGTATTTCTGAATAACAGACAACTTTAACTATAGCCTAGTGCTTAGTGACCGGTGCTAGTGCTGCCAGGTTCCTGGTTTCGAGGATTCGAGTCCCCACTCGGCTCTCGAATTTTCTCAGCTTGTGACGCAGGGACTACATACATAGGCTGACAGACTGATTTGACTCAAATTGACAATTTCCTCAAACTCCCGGATCACCGCAACGTGTTCCTACGAGCTTCCCCTGGAAGCACGATCAATAGTCTTCAGATGTTAGTGTTAAGAATTTAAAAACCATTATATATTTCATCCATGTATACAACATGGTCATTGCAACACAACTTCTCTTTTTCAAAGTGCTTCCCTTTGAAAAAAGGAAGTCATGTACATACTACATCTTTTTGTCTGCTAGTACGGCCATTCGCAATTTGTCATGTTTAGAAAGTTCTTGGTTAGCTGAATCGTTAGCTTGCTGTTGCCACGCAGACGTTGGTCTCTGTACTTAAACTCAAATACTAACTGTGTTCACTGAAAATAAACCTGGTTAGCGTTATCACGCTCTAGTGATTTTTCCTAACGTTTTAACAAGATGTGTGTCAGCAGTAGAGATACATCATTGAATACGTAGAAAAATTTGAACTAATTGACATCCATCGCCATTTAGTGAACGTTTATGAAGCCTATACAGTTGATGTCAGAACGGTTAGGAGATGAGGTTGTCGAGTCCGGAGTGGCGACAAAGTTGTGTGACGAGACACGCACTATTTGGACGGTTGTTCATAGCAGCCGCTCGTTAACTAAAATGAAGCACACCTTAATCATCTCATCCTTGCCAATCGGTGGATAACAGTGAATAATATAAATGCAGAGTTTGATGGTGTCGGTGCCTTGCAAATAATGAAATCTTCCCCGTATGAGGAATGACAAAAAGGAAACTTTCTGTTCACAATACTGCTACGCGAGACCGCACACGAGTTTGAGGGCCTCGGAAAGTGTGAGAAAATTTTGCAGAATGATGCTGCCTTACTCACAGCATTACTCCGATCAGGCACTGTCAGACTTCTACTTATTCTGGGCTTTAGAGGAATGATTACGTGAACAGTGTTTTTTTACTGCTCTGATGTGAAGAAATGAACCGTCTACGCTAGTACGGACTTTTATGAACACTTCGTCAAGGATCGGTGGTGAAAGTGAAGTACACTGAGAATAGTGGTGACTACGAGGAGAAATATATTCTGGAGCAAAAATGTCTTCTCATTTGAACGATGCCGCTCATGTCTTAGTAACTCTTCAACTTTTTGAGTCAAAAGTAGAAGGAATTACTTTCGGATCAACCCTCGTTAGTAGCTTTAGTCCGATATGCTTCAACTTACGCATAGAACCCAGTAGCCGAGAGCTGGACCCTGTCCAAGTAGGCGTTCATGACCCAATTATTCCAGCCTCCGTCTGGGTTCTGCTTGCGGTACGGAGCTAGGTGATCCCGCAGCTTTATGCATGCGCGCTGAGAAAAAGTTAATTCGTTAATTCATATTTTTACGGGTGAAATAATAGCAGATCATAACAGAAATCGAACCACTAAACTATGCCGCTAAACTAAACTAACTCCCGCAGTGGCTGACTGGTGAGGGTACCCGCTTGCTATGCGGAAGGCGCGGTTTCGATCCCGTAGCTGCCACGCTCTGTTTGTGCCAGATCATAGGCGGCTAGAAAAATGTCCAACAGTGCTACACTGGACACTTAGGGTAAGCCACACCTCAACCACGCTTATCGAAACGCTCCTACGAGCCTCCCCTTCAAGCTGGAGCGCAGAGGACGGGGATCTTGCTTGAAGCATCACTACTGCTCATAAGATCTTATCGATAAGCACCATCACTACTCTTAAGATGTTAACTTTAAGAATTTAAATCCAATGTACATGCATTGTATATTCTATTGGAAATAAGTTTATTTATTTATTTAAACGTTGGGTGAGCTAACAACTACTCTACAACTAACTAACAACTTTATTGGTATCCTGTTGAGTTTGTTTGAAGCGAGATTTGACTAAGAATATTGATACGTAATCGTCCATATGAACATAACAAATGCATCATACTTTCAACCAAAATTCAAAGATGAAAATACACTACATCAGACGAGTATCATGGATGATATATGCTGATAGAGAAACTTATGCTCCTAATATTCCCAAAGGCCCTCGGTTCCTTAATTTCATGGTATAAAATTAGGGTAATTGGTTTCAACTTGGTGCGACAGTATGAGTATGGAATTAAACACCCGTACATGACACAAGCGCTACAATCTTTCTTCATTACCCCGACACTGAGCTGAAGACTTTCAATGGTTCACCAAAGAATGTAAAAAACTGGGCTAAATTTCATGGCATAAGCACCTTGCGAGTGAACGTAAATAGCACTTTGTGGCAGAGTGATACCAAGGATTGCATGGAGCTACTCGAGGGCGAATTGAGAAATTAAGGTGTGCGTGCATGATTGACGCCCTTACTTTAGACAGCATGGGACTTGGGTATCAACCCAATAATGGGTGAAACAGCTTATTTCCATTGTCTTATTCTATCCTATTCTAAAACCGAAACAGGCTAACTGGCAGGCGGAGAACAGATCAAGCAAGACAAAGCTCCAACTCACAAGCACGGCTTCTCCGTAGAGGTCAGAGGACATGGAGGCAGCGGTGGCTGACATATTGGGTATTTTATCAGTCGCTGTCTCAGAGATGTGGATCCGCTCTGCTGGAATTTCCAAGACTCTTGACGCTACCTGTAAAAAGAGGTAGTCTACATACAGTGTGGCATACAACTCTGCAGACGAATTGTAAAGTACTTCAGATCACTTTTAATTTTTAGAGACGTCATTTGACGTATGACCTTAGAAATCTGTGTTTTCGCTACCCATGATAATGTTATGCCTTAAAAATGGATGAGTATATCCGATTACAATAAACCATGATAACGCAATTTTATCTTGAATGATATAAAAAGAATAAGTTTAAGGTATGACTGTTGGATTCATACTTTACCAGGAATAAGTTAAACGTTAAATTACGTTCAGCCTCAGTGAACTGAACTATAAGAAAATATATTTTATCCGCCATACAAGAGATCAAACTACAAAATAAATTACGAAACTAGTGACCTATGCAAGACCGACTATTTCTGATAGTTAGGCCCAGTGAAAAGTTTAGCGATGGATTTAAATTGGGTATAGGTATAGAGAGATCAAAATAATTAGAACTAAATTTAAAATTCTAATCTTTTCACCATAAATAATTTAATTTCAAAGCTAGTATCACTATGTTCCGTACACTCAAATGGTCTAGAGCACCGAATATTTTTATGTATAAATGTTCAAAAGAAATATTGAGTTGAGAAAATCTCCAACATCAATATTATGTAAAACTTACGTCGTTTGGATAATACGAGTACGTTAGGATAAAAAAGATGCTACAAAAATCAAGTATTACTCCGTGTTACAATACTTTCTTTATCATATCCTCTTACTTTAGTTGCTCTATTATACGAGCTTACTTTAGTTGCTCTATCTTATGCGCTAAGTTTAGTTGTTCTATCTTATGCGCTTACTTTAGTTGCTCTACCTTATACGCTTAGTTTAGTTGTTCGATCTTGTGCGCTTAGTTTAGTTGCTCTATCTCATGCCCTTTAACAACTTTTAAATTTATGAAAGCATTTTAATTTAGTAGAGGAAATAACGAGCCTGCACACACGAATACTATAATGTTGCTTGGACCTTCTTGTTTTCTAAATTATTGTATCAAAATGGTTTGCTACTCAAAATTACTTGTAACTGCGATTTGAATTACTTTATTTCTTACACATTTTTTTAATTCATATGTCTGTATTGTGAGCTGCCACACAACTCAATATCCTTACCAATCTCATAAGAGTTTTCAAAACTCCTATAGGACTTCATACCTTTTCATACCTCGATTACAATTTTTGTTAATCTACTCTTTTCAAATATCATTTTGAGCGTAAGATGCTCGTAAAAATTTCATCTAATTTTCCGCAAACGTATTCATTCTTATCATGTTCATAATAGAGTATTTTCTCAGCTCCAAGTCTGTTCTAGCGACTGGCATGCGGTCTTTTCTAAGTTATGAAGCTAGTAATTGATATTGTGTATCACAACACACGGGTTCCACCTACCCAGAATTTTACTACAGCGTTGCCGAGTTCACTTCTTCATCGAGGAAGTCAGATTTTTAATTGGTTCTCCTCCAGTGTCTAGCACACGGAAGTGTTGAATTAATAATGTCTAAATTTTCATTCCTATTTCTTTTCGTTTTCACTTCTCTTAAAATTGTCAGCAATCAGTTTTCATAAAGTTTTTAAAGTTTAGTTTTTTATGTTTGGGTTTAATGCGTTCAAATTAAATTTTTGAGGTTTCTTTTCTCCAAGATCTTCATAGCTAACTTAAGATCCAAAATATAATTCCCAGGTTACGTAAATGTTTTTTTCAGGGTTGAGAACAGTGATAACCAGGAATATTTTTTGTGAACATGATTATGATATTTTCAATAAGCTTATTGAAAATATAAGCCATGGAGTTGAAATGTTCTCAATTATGTTTAAAATAAGTCTGAAGCTAAACGCACTACAGAGATCGGTTTTTCATCATCATTTCTTCCGCTATGTATCTTTCTTTAATTATCCTACCTGATTATCATAGCACCTTACATTTCATTGTATTCTACTTTAGAAATAAAGACTGTATTCGTAAATCTACGAGTGGAAATAGTACGAGAGTACAATTCGATGAGCATTGAATATACTAAAATTTGTGTTTTTTTTCGGATATTTCTCACTCTTTTTCGAACGTATTACAGTTACACACTAGAATGGCCTAAGCAGCATGTCAGACAAAACACCAAACCGGATTTTTGATGGATAATTACTTTTTATGGACCTATTTTTGGCAATCTTTGTGTTGCTACTCATACACATAATGATCCCTAATCGTAATGAGCCATTATTTCCGCTCCACATCAGGTATTTTTTCTGGTTCCACTATTTCTATAGTACTATGTTCTTAAAACATGTCGTAGTCCGTGTTCTGCAGTGTTAAAATACCTGTACATCATTAATCTCCCATGACTGTATATTTCTCTATTTCAGAAGTCACTCTAGGCAGAAATTAAGCAATTAGTAAGATGTAAACGAGGTAAGCAACAAATTTGTCAGGAATCAACATATCCAATCACAAGTAGTATTCTGTGAATCAATATTGAAGACACTCAGGATAGGAGAATTCCTTCACGCTGCCTCAATTATAAAACGTTTCTATTGAACTTATGGTTTGCTCAGGCTACTCCGCTTCATGCATCATCTGAAGGAAAAGATTGATAGGTGTTTGAATTCAATCGTCAAAAGTACACGAACTGTTATGAGGCAGCATTGTTTGAAGTCCCAGGAACACGTGTACCTGTAGTTCATTTTAGATATTCAAATACACTATTACACTCACCTTACCAGTTGAATCACAATGGAACCGTCGAATTGACTTTTTTACTCAAATGAATTTTAAATAATCCTTTAATAATTAATTCAAATCAGTCAACTGTATCGACTACGTAGATGTATTTATTTAGAATTGAATGTAATAAGGATTCGCCATGACTCACTTGAATCATTTTGGTGTGCAATCCCTGTCCCATCTCTATCCCGCCGTGGGTGAGCAGCACTGAACCGTCCTTGTAGACCATCACAAGGGCCCCACCCTGGCTTAAAAATTTTATTCCAAACGCGACCCCATACTTGGTAGGAATGATGGCGATGCCTCTCTTCTGGTAAACGTGTGTACTGCTCGCAAAACATGCATAAAAAATCAGTTAACCCCTGAATGTTGCTTTTAAATTTCATAAATTGCTGGCAAAAAATTATGGAGGGGTTAAGAAACGGAGATCTCGGGCAGTCGTTGCACAAATGAAAATTACGTAGTTTAAGAATTCAAAAATATTTCTGTCGGAAAATGGGTTATAGCAGCTCTATAAGAAGCGAAGGGAGTGCTGAGTTATTGAAACCAAATCAAAAAATATTATAATACAGTCAATGTGGCGACATGCTTATTAAATTAATATTAGCAGCTCTATTTACAAATGACATAGACAAACAATGAGCTGTATGGTTATAAACAGCTTACAGTCGTAAACGAAACAACTGGATAACTAAATGATGCTTAGGTCAACGAAAGGAGTACAGTATCGTAGACAACCTGGACTACGATCACAATGCGTCAATCAGTTGACACATGCATTTAAAGACAAGAAAGAGTGCATCAAGAGAGTTCTTCTGCATTGACATAAAAAGGGTTGATGCTACCCTTAGTACAGAACTTTGAAAAGCCTCTAATGTCTATGAATAGTCTTTTTATTTTATGAACCGTACAACCCACGTGTGATCCAGGAAATAAGATGTCAATTCAAGAAGTGGTGACACTTGAGTTTTATTAGGGAAATGAAATTTGAATGCCCAGAAATTAGGGATTTTACAAATAATTTTAAGAACAAATCTTGGGCTGACACGGCAACAATTTTCAACGATATTTTTCGATCGAATATTTATTTTCCAACGCAGTCCCGAGTGCAAATTTTAATATTATTCTCTAATCCCAAACATGACATATTATTTATTATTCGTCTTCAATTATCCGTCTTCAAATGTCTGAAAGTATGATACTGTAATCGTTCAGGTTGTTCGTATTGATTGATATCGCAAAAGAACTGAAAATAATATGTACCAGAGTAACATATCTTTACATTTTTAACGAATAATACTAACATTTTGTGGTCTATTATTGATATTGATTATATTTTTCTCAGTTGATCGTTTCTGGGTCTATCACTTTTGTTTTCAAAAATAGCGTCTCATATCAAAAGTTTTCACTGAGTAATTCATTTTAACATTTTCAATTCATTTTAATAAATTCATTTTAACACTTGAATTTTCAACAACAGTAGGTTTCGAGTTATGACATGTTTCTGTTTGCACGATAAACAAGAACAATTAACAATGGCGTAACACAAATGATTAGAAGTAAAACTCAGTAAGGAGGACGGGTACACTATTGCTGCGTTACACACTTTTTCAAAATTTTTGCTGGTAAATTCAGTTTATATGCTTTTTTCAATACACATACACATATATTCTTTAAGTTTGAACATTTGTATCGAAGTTAATGAGTGCAATAGCATTCGCAAATGTTCAATTTATAACTTGACTGGTGCACTACATCACCAAGGTATCCAAGGTATCTGGGCATGGAAAAAATACATTGATTGCTTTCGTTATTCATGACACAGCGAAGAATATGATAACTAGAATTTTAGTCTAAGCAAAAGCCATAAATTAAGTTATATTTGTTTCGTTTCATTTGATTCAAATGAAAAATAGCGTGGAGACAAATGAGATGGTGAGGAAAAATAGTCTCACGCAAAACACAATCAAAATAATTTGGTTGGGGATGAAGATGTCAGGATGTAGATTGTCGCCTTCAGTTGTTGCAGTTCTAAGACTGACTTAAACGTACGATGTTGGTCTGCTGGAACTGTGTTATGGTGTGCCTGTAATAAATAATAAACAGACAGAGGTCAGAAATTTAAACTCTTTACGAAATGACGTGTTTAAGCTCGCTCACTGTGCGAAAACCGAAGTTGAAGTTGGTAAGAAATTTTCCCTCCATGCAGGTTAAATAAGTCTTTTTAGGCTACTTATATCTCTCAGAGTAAGCCTCTCTGAGCGGTGATCATCTTGGACCATAATCAAAAGTTTTTCGCTAACACTGACAACATCACTCTGGTTATAATATCCCAATCCAACGTTTCGTTGGAAACGAAGAACGTTTTGTTGGAAATCTTTCACTAGAGAAGAGACGTAAGTTGATGAGATATCTGAAACGTTCACCCCTTCAAAAAAACAATAAAGAAAAAGTGCGGGCCAAAAATGAGAACGGAAATGAATGTTTCGACAACCTGGGCTACTTACAGTATCGCCAATCAAGCTTGATATAACACACAGAGTAAGCTTTGAACATATTTTTACAGTGAGAGCTGACCTGTTAAACTCATCCACGAGTGCTTTTCGGTTGTAGTAAAGCGCTTGTTCCTTAACATCCTGCCAGCAGCGGCGCATGTTGCAGTTCTCCAGCTTCTCACCGTACGGCGTCACGTCACCATCTTTGTACATATTTACCTCACGCACCTGCGATAAATTTGTCTTAACAACTAACTGTATTAACATTTTTTAAACAGTTTTAAGTTGCTCCATGATACATTTTTGTATCATGGAACAGTACGATCATATAGAAAAAAGTTGGTAGATCGAGTACTGAGAAGGAGGCTAGGTAATTATCTGCGCACATGCTTGAAAGCTGCCTGGATGAAGATGTGGAGATTATGCTCGTAGCAAAGTACGAGTAACTCCTCTAATGAATGACGGTCAAGACGATAGGCTGGGAATCTCCCCCTTCTGCACACTCTTGTCATACAGAGAATGTTTCTATGTAATAAAAATTAAGTTACATAAAAAATGTGACCCAAGAGAAAATGTTTCCCACTTTGGTGTAGGGGAAATAGTACAAATATACTCGTAGTGTCTTTATATGCATGAAATAGTAACACGTATTACGGAAACTGTCAGGAATATCTCTGTAATATTTTACATAGCGCAAGACAAACAAATAATATCTATGAATAAAAATTAAAAACTAGACTGGGGCTCAGATCCAGTACAATAGATAAACTTGTTCGATTTTTTGAATCCTAACGAATGAGAGATCACTTAATTGAAACAATACTCCTTTTTTGTTAGGCTCAATCGGATTATTAAAAAAAATTCCAGATGAAATTGAATAGGTATTTCGGTCTTTGGACAATCCCTAATGAGGAGAAATTGTTGGTAACAGTACTACTTGGATCATTAACTGGCTTACCCGGGTATTAAAATATGTCAGCAAGCCCACAGCTCCCTGCCATTTACAGACTAAACATAGCCAATCTCCTCTTTCCTCTTTGACCTTGGCCACCAAATGGCTAAAGAAAAGGTAAGTCACTTAATGGGACACAGAGTAAGTCACCCTGTGTCCCATTTCCTAACTTTGACCTCTTCCAGACTGGGTTACCACTATCTCTTAACTTTGAGCACTCCCTTTCTTACCTAGACAGCAACATTCGTTCCCGATCCACGAACACTCACCTGCACCAACGGTTCCCTCACCTGGACCAACAGTCCCTTCACCTAGACCGACAGTTACCTCACCAGGACCAACACATCCCTCACCTGGGTCAACAGTTCCCTCACCCGGGCAAAGGTTAAGTTTTTCACTCGGTTCATAAATCCTCACCTGGACAGCATCCAGGTCCAAGAAGGCAGCCACCCTGGCCATAATGTCCTCCCTCACAAACATGGCCTGAGGGGTTCCGAAGCCTCTGAAGGCTGTGTTCGAGGGCAGGTTTGTGCGGCATACGTGGCCTGTCGCTCGAGTGTTCGCACAGCTGCAATGTTTTTGAAGTCTTCATTGAATAAAGTATAGTAGACATGTGTTTCTGGGCTTTAATAACAATCTTATCGTTGGATGATCAAATATTTGTATGCGTAGGATTTTTTTTGTTAGGATATATTTCTCACAATCATATGAATGAAATTTTGAAAAAAATTGTAATATTCATATTCAAAATAAAATTTGCCAAAAAAAATATTTTAATAAGACTAGGTAATTTGCAGATGGTCTCGCAGCGGTTTATGACACGAAATTCTTCATTTACTGATTTTCCGTAGATTATCTACATTAAAGTGAACTTAGAAAATCTATTTCTAATATTGTTAGTCAGTTAGTTTGTAAAGTAACAAGAGCTTTCCACTGTTTTCTCCTACATATGCTGCATGCTAGCTTGAGATTGTTTGCTCTTTCTCTGTTTGAAATTTTTTGATCAGAAATTATGATAGTGGAAGTCGTAGGGGGCTCAAGTGGTGGTGAATATGAATGAAATGAAACTAGTTAAGTAGTTGGATTACATGGTTAGTTATGCAGTAGTACTGTAAGATGAAATAGGTGTGTCCATCAGGTGTTTGTGGGTAGATCAGCTTGAAAAACTATTCAGCAAAACAAAAAGACATTATTTCGCAAGTTCATGAATCTTGGGAAAGCAAATGATGATTGATGAAAGAGTAATGTGTGGATGAAATCAGTAAAGAAAGGATGCCAAGATTGCTGAATGCCACGGAGTCTCTAAATGTGAGTTAAGGAGTATGCATTAGAATTGAAAATGAGGTGAGGCATATGTAGGTTCCCAGTGAACGTTGCGTTGAGGTATGGAAAGAAATGAAACTTTATTTTAATATGGTATACATAAAATATACATTAGTTTTTGGATTCTTGATGCATTAGTAATCATGCATTCAGCATGATTCTCGTCCTTCTTGTGACTTAAGGAAGCGACTGGAACAGACAGTTAACGATGGTCTGGAAGTTTAAGAAAGTAGTTTAAGTCAGTCAGTCCCTCGGTTTACCTGGTCCCTAACTAACAAGCAGTAGAAAATTCAAGAGCTGCGAGGAGTAACGAACTATGGGGCTGACAACCCATGCTAGGTTACTAAACCGCTGGACGACAGGGGAAGATTCTGTGGAGTTGCTTCAGTCGTTAATTGTGTACATGAATAGACTTACATATATGAGAGACTAATACTTGAGCAAAGGTCACTGGGCAAATAGTAGCAAATGTGAGCTGAGTCAATTACACTTCGGCAATGATGCAGCCCTAAGTGCAAATTTAAAAGAAAAATTGCAAAGATTAGTGACTGAATTTGAAAGGATGCTCATAGACGCAAATTTCTCGGCAACATAAAAGCGATGATATTTCCAGAAAATATGAGTGTTTGACAAATGTCAAGGTAATTGAAGGCGTGTTAGAGGGGAAAATGGTTTACGGAAGAAAGCGAAGAAAGAAAGGTATTATTTCTTAGATCAATTAAGGTATACAGAACATAAGGACTTGTACTGAAGTATAATATAAGGACTTTGATATGTGGGCAAACAAAGTTTGTATGAGAGTGAGTTTATTCTATAATACTTGTTTTGTATGGCGTCACGACTTAGAGAATCAAAGCAGCATTGAGGAGATTGAATGTGTTAGAAATAAATTATTTGACAAGCATGGTAGGAGTGATGCTGTTTGAGTAAAGAATGAGAAAGTGTGACTGTAATGTGCTGTGAATTAATAGCTAGGGCAGGCTGCAGAGTAATGGGAACTTAACCACGTGGATGTGGCGTCTTAGTAAGAATGTAATGATCAGAAGGGCAAGAAAGGCGTACTGGTGGGCGACTGATGTATGAATAGAATGAAAGGAGTACAGGGTAAGAGAGATATGTACATATATATACACATGGAAAATGATTTGAAAGAGAATTCTCTAACTGAATGAAGAATGTGGTCGCTGTATGTAATGTTTTGTGTCATCTTAGCCACATTCCTACTTCAAAAGAAGAGCGTCAAATGAAATGATTTATTCGTACTTATTATTATTATTACTGTTATTTAAGTTACGCAAAACATGAGCTCTTGATACCACAAAGCAAAAATATAGTTGAAATCCGTAAGTTGTTCGTATAATTTTTAGCTAGAAACTTTCAATAAATGAAAAGGACATTTGCAAGGGTTTCATTTCTATCTGAAGTAACAAGGGCTCTGTACCATAGTGTTTGAAGGTTAATATTTGAAAGTCGATGGCTGTCCAGTGGCAGTAGCTACGTGGAAAAATATAATAACTTATGGTGACAAACTTTTTCTATCCATCCGGTCCATCTGGTTCGTCTACGCCCCAAGTGCTGTATAGACTAAAATGAACAGCTAAAACTCACACTCAATATGAAAAAGTCCCAATTCTCACTAGTAAGCGTTGTCCATGGAAGTCAACGCTCGGTCCATGACAGCGTAAGAAAGATCCAGCGAAAATCCAGCGTTGGAGTACAGGTCCATCTCGACGGCCTGCAGGACGCCCTGCTTGTTGAAGCTCACCCGCCACTTTGCGAAGAAAGGATGCCGCGTTCCTGTCATCAACATGTCCTCGGCGCGCTCCAACACGACGCGCACAGGACGACCGGTGCTAGGAATAAAATAGGCATAACTTTTCGTGTTATACCATGGTTGATAAAATAAAGGAAAAATAGTATTGTAGAGGACGCCTGGTGCTGGGTAGGTAGAAACGTTAAGTGGTTCTCTAGGGGTTAAGCAACTTAATGGTTCTGTAGCTTGCTTTACAATGTATTTAGAGATTTTTGGTATCAGTTGAGAATAGTTATAGCATTATTAAATGATTTTATACAAGCATTACCAGAAACTATAAGTAACAAGCAAAGCCTTGCTAACTCACAACTTCAAAACTTTATCATGATACTCACAAGCGGGAAAGATTTAATGCTTTTTCATACTAGTAACTCGATACCAACAAGGATATTGGTACATCATTATACCAACCAACAGATACAGATGACACCACCAAAACGTTTTAAATGAGAAGATTTAAGTCAATGAAGTCACAAAACATGGAAGCCTCATACCGGATAATTATCAACGCATCCGATTCACGAACAGTACTACTCAAGAAAGCGCTATGATCACTTTGAATTATGTGATCAAGCCACATAAATTTGAATCAATACAAGGGCTGGATATTATATCAGCAACCATCACACCACATAGTGATACCATTATTAAGATCTCAAAGCATTCCATCAATCTTGGTTTGAAGTAAATTGCCGACCATCAGCATAAATTTCTCTCTTGATGATGGACCACAAATTTTCTATTAGGTTCGAGTCTGGCAAATTTGGAGGCCACGCCATCAAACTGTCGTCTTTCAATCCCAAAGAAGCCAGATATTGCTTAGTTGTTTTGGCTGAATGCGAAGGTGTATTCTCTTGTATGAACACGATATTTTTTCGGAGTGAAAAAGGCTGGTCTTCAAGTCAAAGTAGAAGTGCTTGATTCAAAAGTTTGCAATATGAAGCTGCGTTTATTTCAACACCACAGGGAATCAATACAGGTCCTATAAGTTGGTCGTCTATTATTCCTGCAAACAACATTACACCACTTCCATCCTGATATTGCCGAAAACGATGATTCAACATAGCATCAATTCCAACCCAGCCTCTGGACCATCCATCAGGCCCATCCAGCATAGCTCTTGTTTCATTAGTGAACATTTCGTACTTCATATCTCTCTTCATATGCACCTTGCTCCATTGAACCCTCAGTACGATGTGCCTTGATGTCAATGGAGGCTTTTTTTGGATTTTGACCAATGCCATTGAACCAAGAATATGGTTACAAGTAGTTTTAGCCACATTTTCGATACTAGCGTTCGCAATTATGCTCTTACTGGTGCATCAACGATGTTTCACAACTTGTCGCTTAATTTTTGTCCGATCTCGTTTAGTCAAAACCTTCATTTTGCTGTTATCAGACTGCTGCCTTCTTGGTGAAGAATTTTTCAAAAGTCTTTGAACTGTTTTAAAATGGTGACCTAAAATTATAGCAACTATACCTGTAGATGAGTTTTAGGTGTTTCCATGATAATTAGTGCCTGTTCAGCATCTGAAAGCCCTTCAGCACGTCCCGTGTTAATATTTAGCTCAAGAGACTCTTATCGTGGCTCGGTTGAAATAAAATAGAAGGTAATAATATATCATTTTCATGAGGAAATTAAATAAGGAATGAAAATAATTGTTGTCACACATACTATTCAATAAATCGCTAAATCTAAAAAAACTAGTTTCAGCAAAGACAATAATTTTAATTAAAAAGCTAGCTAGACTAATAGCATGGATCGCACTGTACTTAGGCGGTGCTGGATGATTCATTTGCCCGTTCTGGGTGCGATGCAGAACCTCAGACGCTTTTACACCTTAACACGTTGAGTGCGATACGACCCACCGGTGGGTCACTCAGGTTAGGTTCTGTAATTTTTTCAAAGCTTTCTAATGACTGTGTGTACAAAGTAAAGATTTGCACCGGCTAAGTAATCGCATTCAACGTGTTAAAATTCTCACCGCCGGTATGTACAGGCTGATCCATAGATTCTTGTATTCTTTTCTTTCCTTATCTAAACTTCAGTATCACAATATTAAACATTGATAGCGCTCAACCAAGACAGATAAACTGATAGCTACACTTACACATTGGCTGCGACAGCAGCGGGCGCGGAGGCCAAAATAGAGCGCGTTTCCTTGCCGCCGAAGCCGCCTCCTAGCCTCTTGACGCGTACCGTCACCTGATTGGCTGGCACTCCGAGGGCACTTGCAATTCTGCTTTGAGCGTCGGAAGGGCTCTGCGTACAGCTGCAACAATAAAAGAAAAATTATAATCGCTTTAGTTGAGGCTGGTGTACGTAGTATGTTAAAATGGTATTTTTTGTATTTCGAATGTCTGAGATTTTCACCGTAACATGATGTTCGTGTCGCAGGAGCTATGATAACTCTGAGCATGAAGGTTAGGCTATAATGTATCCTCGCCTACTCTAGGTCAACACTTGAGACCTATGTCAAACATTACTATTCCAAAAATATATTACTGTATCAGACATATTTTGGTCAGAAACAGCATAGAATATAACACAAATAATTTCAATGATCCAAAAAGAAGGACACAGATTTTCAGAGAATGAAGAGTGTGTGAGTTACAAAAGGTTGTAAGAGTACAATATTGTATCTAATTTTGAGCGTCACTAAATTTATTTTCACGAACGGCAAAACTCATTTAACGGTATCGGCAAGCCATCTTCTACAGACATTGATGTAGCTTTCCACGGTGGCAAAAAGTAATGCTTTCACAACTAAAATTATTATGAAATTCCTTCTGATTTTTGAAGCTGCCAAGACATTTTGTTAATTTTTTACTATTTTAAAGACATTAAAAACACAGTTAAATAAAAACATATCAGCGTAAAATTCTATTTGCTGAATTTTCTCACGATGCAAGTACACCTAAAGAAAGAACGAGTTTAGTACTGGTATTTCAGCCTCGTCAAGTGAGGAAAATAACTTAGAGAATGGAGACACACTCAGCTAGACAATGGCAAGACAAATTTATCGAAGATACCAGCAAAAAGATACCACTTCAGATAGCGATTTATTTACGAAGTGTTTATTCTCTAAAACAAGTTGGAGAGAAAAACTGGAATTTTCATCAAATCTGCAGTGCGTTTTGTACAAGTCCTTTATTCGATTTTCCATCCAGTGATTTAGCGTAACTATGATGAAGAAATCGGCAGCACTACATAGAACAATGTGTAATAATATTGGAACCAATAAATTATAGTGCTAAGACATTCTAGTTAGTATTGTTTTTAGACGTGTAGGACAGCTGCAAAAATCTGAATTTACCTCGTTTGTTAAAGTAAACAGGCATCAGCTGTGCGTTTTTCCTTTCGATGATTATCAGTAAAGAGCTTGGGGTAGCCGTAACGGTTTCTAACAGCTCTTATTACATAGATCCTATATTTCTATTTACTAGATATGATGTGATGCATTTCCCGTACTAAGTAAATGAATGAACCTTTGAATACATATATTTGTAATCGTTAACTCTTACCTGATTATTGTAACGGTACTAAATCAATTATCATTCAACACTAAATGTCAGCAACATAAAAGGAAATGCATCACCTGAAGCACAGTACGATGTTGTATGTACTCTTCATTTTGCACGACGTTCGATAGCCTCTAGTTCATACAACTCTGTGTGAACGATAAGATCACTGCACTACCTGAACCATTACACGAGAAATTATTTGTCATATTATACGACATTTACGAGCCTCCTAGTTCATACAACTTTGTGAATTATAAGATCTCTTCATTACCTGAAGACAGTCATTGAGTTACACTCGCCAGGCACGGCGAGGTGGGTGTTGGGCTCCATGTAAAAATGTTCCTGGCCACCGACATGAACCTCTCCCTCGAGTGTGTGATCAGCAGCAGCGTGTGCAGCGGCTACGTCGCCTGAGTGCAAGCTCATTTCATGGAGGTAAGACTTGGCAGCGATGGCTTCCTGTCCAGGAGTGGATATGTATCATCATTGTTATCTGCATTTACTTTACAGAACAAATGCATGTACAGGCATGATGTGATTTCATTTTAAATGCCGAACTTTAATTCACAGTTTGGCTGGTAAAAGGAAATTTAAGACGATGCTTATTTTTTATAAATAGCAACCATTACAGCTGAATCGTTTACATTCCAGAATACGTACACTCTCATATGCATAAGACAGCTCAATTTGCTTCACAAGTACTTCATAGGTACATGTTCGCAAACTTATGTTTACATCCATGAATATCTACAACTCGAACAGTTTTCAAAACCTAGAAAAGGGGTTCCCGACCTTTCTCTGACCTTGTATCTCCTGAGTATTCCGACAGATGAGCATGTACTCCTGAATTTTAATGACAAAAAAGTGTGTGGCAAAATATAATTCCGCTGAATTTTTAATTGAACTTTTAACTTTTAGGAACTATAAGCTAAAATTAAATGTACCCGTTTAAATAAGCAAATGTACCCCTGGGGATACTTGCACCCCAAGTTGGGAACCCCTGGCCTAAAAGAACGTGATATCTCACCTCTAAGGTAATGATGGGCTTTCCATCGACTTTATATTGGACTTTGACGAGCTTCGCCGCACATCTTGCGGTGTGTTCGTCGTCTGCCACGACTAAGCAGACCGGCTGCCCCACGTACTGCACGGACGTGCTTGCAAACACCTCCTCGTCCTGCACCATACCTGTTATATTGCGTTTTCCTGCAAGCAAAACACCAATTAATTCATTCTGCTTGAGCAGAATTGACTGTAGATACTATTGTGATTCACAAAACTTATAGTACAGGGTACAGCAACATAACTTCCTTCTTTCGAGAGGAACTTCCTTCGAATAAAGAAGTTATGTTGCATCAGCCTGTATTTTGGTTTTCGTTTCGAATGATTCAAGACTACCATTTT
This sequence comes from Trinorchestia longiramus, assembly GCA_006783055.1. NCBI lineage: Eukaryota > Metazoa > Arthropoda > Malacostraca > Amphipoda > Talitridae > Trinorchestia > Trinorchestia longiramus. Next base: position 196,296 of record VCRD01000034.1, on the reverse strand, counting down.
ACATTTATTTACAAAAACAGAGCATCCCGTTTTGAACTTAACTATATAATGAACAACCGATTATTTTTCAAGCAATGATTCAAACTCGAATGCATAGTCATTTGACAAAATTGGGGGAAGCAAACATCATCCGTAATAAACATTCATACATTCTATAAATAGTTTTTTATTTCACGGTACCATTTCTGAAACTAAAGTACTCCATCAACTTGTAATGGGACTTTCATTTTCCTGCAAATCTCCCCAACATATTCGACCAACTGCCGCTATGAAGGCATGTATATAGGGTGGTAATTGAAGGTTAGTTGCATTCGTATTCTGTGATGTGCAAGGAAAATAACCTGGCAAGTCTTTAGCAGACACGACAGCGTGGACCCCGGGCAGGGCGAGCGCCTCCTCAGCGTCCAGGGAGACAATCTGGGCCTTGGCTTGCGTAGAGAGGACGAAGGCCCCGAAGAGTTCATTTGAGTACTGGGGCACGTCGTCCACGTAAGTAGCCTCTCCAGTCACCTGCTGGCGGGCTGATGCGTGCACCAGGGGCCGCCCTATGGGGTCCATGGCAGGTTGGTCTGCTGGAACCTAGAAGTCAGGAAAAATTTAACTACTGTACCGACATTTATGTGGAATGAAAACAGGGTAAAACGCTCATGGGGTTGAGAACAAGGCGAGTAAAAGCATCGAAGGAAATTGAGTAAAAATTGACACATCAAGTGAAGTCTCGTAGAGGTGGATGACGGGCAGCAAAGGTTATCCAGTTTATCGTTGATCAGCCAACAGCGATGGGGCGCAATACAAATAGGAGGAGGCAATGGAGTTCACCTGAATGTGGGTGGGAAAAAATATTCAGTGGTGTGAACGTGAAAGGTCTACTTATGCATGAAGATACCCCGAATTTCAATACAGGGATACACCCAAGTAGTTGAACAGGGTGCGACAACATAATTTCCTTTTTTTCAAAGAAACTTCCTTTGAAAAAAAGTTATGTTGCCGCACCCAGTATGATATTAACAAATGCCATTTCTGATTTACTGGACCTTCTCGTAGAGGTGGGTGGCGGAGTAAGCAGGCCTGGTGAGAGGCCTCAACACCTCCTGCTGGTAAGGTGCCAGGGGTGGGATGGTCGGCAGCGTCTTGCTCAGCTCGTGGCGCACGTGAAGGTAAAACTTGAAGAAGAAGCTGGAAAAAGAACGTACATTTGTTTACCATTCGTAAATTTATTCCTTAAATTCCTAAACTGAAACTGTAAAACTTGAGGGAAGCTGTAAATAGTGAGGACTCCAAATAAATACCTTAAGATTGTAAAGTGTTTCATTTGTTTTCATCTCGCCTGAATGACGTGAAAACATGAATAGCAGACGGGCTGAAATTAGGCTTTTGTTTACGTTATAGGATAACATTAAATGCATCCAAAGTCTAGCCTGGAAAACGAAGTAGCACTGAGATCTTCAACAGTGATAAATAAAGTGCAATTATTTACGTAACTGTAAGTAGCCGAACTTTTTAATTATCCACTTAGTACTCCCTAACAAAAAATTCGAAGCACCTGGAAGCATGTCAGGGAATTTATATATGTTAGATGCAGGCGCAGGGCTTCTTATCAACTAACTGAATTTCACGTAACAAACAATAACAAAATTTCATATTAAAAAGCAGACCTAGGTAGAAGAGTAGTCCTGTACGCTGTCATGCCCCCTGGAGCGCTGGGTGTGACCTCGAGTTCTTCCACGAGCGAAGACGTAACGTCTTGAAGAAGCTCATCATTCCACTTGCGTCCCTTCATCAGCTGGAATTAAGAAAATAAGATTTGGCACAGATATCATTCCAATTAAAGAAAAAGATTAAGAATAACATCGACTTTGGGAATGGTTACAGCATAGCAATTTCCCGACCCTTACAGCTGAGCCGACCTCCTCAATTTTGGCAAGACTTCGGTGTTTTCATCACTTGCTCTAGAAATTTGAAATCTTCATTCATCAGCTGTCTATTGTAGTTCAGAAGGTTACTACTGTGAACTCTGAAACGTTTTCACATACTGCAGTAACATCATTTTAAGTCCTTACAATTGAATAACCTTAATGTAAATTTTGAGAGTAGTCGTATGCTACATCAAAAGTCTACACCTCTGACCAGAAAATTAACCTACAAGGTTTTATAGGTCAGAACTGTGGGTTCTATCAAACCTCTATACATTGCAGGATTAATATTTCACATCCTTAACTGTCCAACTGGCCATCGTGGTTTTAGAGGTCACAATTGAATTCCCAGCAGTACCTTTACAAGGTACAATACAAGAAATATTCCTCATTGCTGACTGTCCAACTGACATGCATGGTGTCAGAGGCCAGGACAGTCTTGGAGGCAACACTTGCACACAGTGCAATATTCCTCATTGCTTACTGTCCAACTGACCTGCATGGTGTCAGAGGCCAGGACAGTCTTGGAGACAACACTTGCACACAGTGCAATATTCCTCATTGCTTACTGTCCAACTGACCTGCATGGTGACAGAGGCCAGGACAGTCTTGGGGGCAACTCCACCGAACGCAAGCGTCACAGACGTGACCACGTCGTCCTCCAGGCTCACGCGCAAACCAGCGTTCGCGATGGCAATGTCATCGTCGCGACGACGTGCTTGCTTGAAGCCTTGGAAATACTCGTTCTGTGGAAACATTTTGCGAGCTTTGAATGAAGCTCAACAAGAGTTTTACTTCAATAAGATGAAACATCTGTTAAATGTTACTCAGTAATATTGTCAAGAATTGAAGGCTGGGCATGTTCATACAAAGTTCAGAAAACCAAAGAATAAAAAAAATAGAAAAAATGAACGATTGCACTGAAAACGTAAAAAAAATTGACCAGGAACGCAGTTTGAAATCTCTCCCGATTCTAGTATCGTATAAATTAAATAAGAAGAAACGAAGATAAATAAATAAAATACGAAGGTGAACCAGGCATAAAAAATAAAACCGCGATTGTCTTGTTATACATCGTCACACCATAGCTTCGAGATACGATTCCTTAGTTCATAAAATGATTTCCTGATTATTGCGTGGTTCACGCTTGAAGCTTGAATCAACCTTGTGGCCATTGCAACTGGAAAAAATTGCGGTGCAACTGCAACCGTAAGTCACCAAAAATAGTTGCAATCGAAAGTGCAACAAGACGAGTTCAAAAGTCGCGGTCACAACCGCAACTAAAAATGTTGCGACCGCAATTACAGCTGAAATTAAATGCGGCGCAACTGCCCAACACTGCTTGTAGCATGATTGAATGTTTCTCTCTTGTATTGTTTTGAAAAGTAAGTCCCCAACCACCAGCTGCAGCACTCTGGCACACCTTTGCGAACTTCCTATGACAAACCTAAGACACAAAAAACACTCCACGTACATTCACTTTCTGTATGCATTGCCTCTGTCGGGAAAGTTTACGGAATTCAACGAAAATATTAGACATTCACTTACCACACACACGGGCATGATATCGTCACACATAAAACTTCTTTTATTACTCTGAAACTTTTGTGCAGTTCCTATTGAAGAATTAATAAACATATACCGAAAATCTACCTGAAATTGTTTATGGGATGTAAGGCTCTTAAATAGCTAAAACATTAATACTGTTAAGATATATGGAATGCAGTGATATCTTGATAACCTACTTGACAAAGGCAGAAGAGCGATGCTGGCCCCCAGTCAAAATAAATGTGCTTCCAAGACAATTTTTTGGATCCAACAACAACAATATTTTTTAGATAATTTATGAAATAATTGACATCGATACTGGGAATTTATTTTTTTAATTCCTTACAATTTTGATTTTAAAAATGCAAATACAGGTAGTTAAGAGTGGGAGAATCACAATGATGGATCATGAGTAGTTTGCTTTAATGTTGATTTTCACCATAGAATTTTCGTTTAGATGCAGTCAAACTTGTAGGTATAACAGTCAACAAAGTAAAACTTGGGAGACACTTGTGAAAAATGACACAGTCTTCTTCAAAAGTATTTTATTTGGCAACTGCTACCTCCTGGAGCGTGTTCATGAGGTAGTATGCATTCAATACTAAGAAATTATTCAAGAATTTCCACATGGTCATTCTCGGTCTTTAGAAATATCACTTCGTTCTACATTTCCTCAACGATTGCCTTTTCGACTTCCCGTACATTTTGCACCATGCACTTTCTCAGCATTGCAACTTATCAACGGGGAAAATAGCGAAACATCCGCTGTTTAGTCTGTGTCTGAGTTTTCCCACATTTCAGATTGTATATCTTTGGTAATATTCAAGTGCTACGATGTGTTTTCTATATTGAAAATTTATAATTTTATTATCATTTTATCGAGTGGGAAACTAAAAATTTTGACAACTAGTGAAAGTTTTTTCATAATAAAATGACTACATTTAATTTGAAACTGTTCACTATCGTGACAGAACAAGACGATTTAGATTTTATTTTAAGAAGACCATGAGTTTTGAATAAACAAACGTAATTTTTACAGGACTCAGAATGTTATTTCAACCATCATTTGAATGACTTTTCATTAGAGTGGGCAAGTTTCTTAGTACGATTTTTATTCTTTAATCAAGAGTCATTTCGCACCCAGTCTGTCATCGGCGCATTTAAAACATCTTGTTCATCAATGGAGCTGATCAAGACGCTTCCTAGTTCCGGTAGCCCATGGGCAGTCAAGTTTTATGCCAATCTGCTATTTCAAGAAGAATTCGTCAAATTTCTTTTACTTGAGCATCATAAATTATGAAATTTTTATTCGTACGTTGCAAACCCCGTGATGTCACATTTCAATTAGTTATTTCTATCATTATGAAAGATTCAGTGTTACTTCTGCAAGGCTATTATTAATAATTTAGTTGTTTCCTACAACACTAAACGTACCCTATAACTCTCGTACCCACCAGCACCTCTGATGGAGTCACGTCACACTTGCTTCATTTCACTCATTATTAATAGTTAAGTTGTTTCGTACAACACTAAACGTACCCTATAACTCTCGTAGCCACTCACCTGAGCCGTGAAGGGCACGGTGACGGCAACCAACACCTCTGATGGAGTCACGTCACACTTGCGGTAGCCAGTGAAGAAGCTTCCGTCCATCACACGAGTGCGGACGCCACCTGAGGGACACAGAATAACTCTTAGTTCTCAGATACCTTCCACAGTTTTTAATCGTTCAATCTAATTAAAGCAAGATTGAGGAACAAAAAGTCCTTATTGTGTTTACTCACACATCAATTGAACATTCAAAAGTCTGCTATTGAATTTCATACTGCATCTCACGAATGCTCTCAAGCTAAGAGAAAGGGTAAGATAAATTGAACATTTGTAGTTTTATAGTCGCATGACCTGCGAACAAGTGCATTATTGAGTGGCATCACTACTTTACCTACAACAGAAGCCAAATTAGAATAGAATAGAATATAGAAAAAAATATGGCCTGGCGATAATTTCCACGTGTAGACCTACTAAGGCTCTTCCTTTATATTAACTCATCTAGCAGCTTACGATGTCACAGTCTGACCTGTAACGCTGTGTAGGTGTAGCAGGGAGCAGGACGCTAATAGCAGAGGGTTCAAATCGCTGATTGGTGAACTCGTCATGATGTTACCGCCAAGACACTGGGATAAAGCACAATTAACACGATTTTAAAAATTCTTACCATCTGTCTCCTATTTGAGAAGAATTAAAAATTTCTCATTGAAACAGTAACAGCGAATAACAATAGCACTTTTCAACAAACGACTTTCATACAGCAAATTTTAAATTTATGCGATGGTAAAAATCCCAATATGAGTATTCACGATATACTAACAACAACTTTTGTATCTTACGGACACTACGTGCCATAAAACTAAGTCATTACTTACGGCAACGTTTCGGATTTGTTTTCCGGCGAACCATTTCAGCATCTCCAGTATGGCTGCCAGTACGCGAGTTTTATAAGCTGAAAAAATTAAATCATAATATTTAAATGATATATTCTCTTCTCCATTATACAGCATGGTCTATAAAAAGTATAGCATGTTCTATCCGAATTATTCCTGGAATGATGGAAGGGTGTGAAATGCATCCACATGGAGCGACTATGTGGTGGGAGTTTTGTGCAGACATAGTGATGAGACGTTTCTTCTTTGAAGATGATGAGGGGAATGGAGGATGTTAGCGAAACATGATATCCACTCAGTTATAGCTAAACTTGGAAGATAATGAGATTGACGACTGTTAGTTTCAGCAGGATGGAGCACCTTGCCATGCTTCGTGACAAATTTTTGCACTACACCACGAAAAATTTGCCCACGTAATATCCATGCATGGCGATCTGGAATGACCACCAAGACCTTGTGATATTACCCCATGGGATTTCTTTTTGTGAGAGTACCTGGAATTACAGGCCTACGCCAATAAACCACAGACAATTCCTGAACTGAAGGCTCAAATCAGGCATGGTATTGGAGGCATCGAGCCACACATCTGTGATAAAATTAACGGGAACTTTGAGGAGAGGGTGAATGTACTCCCACTCTGTGTAAGAAGACTTAATTGCGACACTGTGTTTTATATCTAAACGGGAGACATGATTTATTTTAAATAAGCAGAATATCATAACCATTTTTATAAAAATTTGAGTTCATTATTCTCACTTCTAATTTGGCGCTTTTTAAGGATCATTCTATAGCGTAACCGTTCGTTTTTACCGTTCGTGGTAACAAATATGTTTAACCCATAAGTGATGGTATATTTATGTAGGGGAAGAGCTATCCATACAATTGCAAATATGGGATGAAAGCTTTTAACTACTCGAGAAGTGTACGTTATATTATTTTTAAATTTCTTTTTTAGATATTTTTTGCTGCTCAGTAACATAAAAACGAAAGAAAAAGATAAAATGTCTGATAACTATTGTTTGTTAAATGATTGCCATATTTCATACGCTTGCCAACATACAAAGTTAACTACAAAGCAATTAAAAGTTTAAAACTCTGAAAGAAAGAAGACGTTAGAATTGTTATAAATTTACTTAACCGTATAAATTGAATTCGTAAATTTAATTCAAAATTCAAATGATTTGCAGAAGTGTGCTCTTCCTTCTAAAGCCTGAATTGTGGACGGACAGGAGGGTAGCATGGGCCATTGCTCTTGTATGTAAGATTACAGTCAGAAATACTCGCAATTATTCAGGGCAACATTGTTTACCATACAGGCTCAGATTACTTAAAATAATTTCAGATATCAGTATTCCAGACGTAATCACATGTTGCACACTGTATACTCGAGAAAATGTTATACATGAAAGAACTACAATGATTGATGTAAACACTTACGACTTCAGAATACATTGAATATACATGTATGTACATGCAGTGTTTTACTCTCATTGACCCAAAATAATAACGATGTGAGGCTTCTGTTAGAATGTATGCATTCAAGACAACTAAAGTGAGTCAGTAAATTTTATCTTTCAATGGCAATTGTTGGTGTAAGACGTGAAAGAATACTTTCAGTTTCATATTTATTATTCACGTGTATTGGAAGTGGTGGTGTCAAAGTTCATCAAATATAAAATAAAATAAGAACTCTCTGAGCTAGCGTTTGTGCTGCTTAAAACTAACTAAACTAGAAAACTGCTATATTTACATGCGAGTTATCTCTAATAGTATTAAAAACATGTAAGTTTTCAATTTTATATTGCTATTGTTAGAGTGAATTCAATTAAAGTGCAGATCTCGCTTGTGCCACAACTTGAGCGTGTTTTTAACGCGTGTAGGTCAAGCTTCTGTTATGACCTCAGCGTGTCTAGAATAGAAATGAAAAACTTACAGATGACAGTTTCTGTACGTACGACCCCTGTACAGGAGTGCTAAGGGCTTCCACTCACCAGGCAGAGTGCTGACTATGTTCTTCAGCTTCTCCTGCACGGTGGAGAGGGTGACCGCCGCACCAATGCGCACCCCGTCCTCCTGTACTTCCATTTGCTCCATTTCCTGCACGCCTGACACGCTCACCAGGTGTGTGTACAGCTGGTCCTTCATGCGTACCTCCACGCCTGCAAGTGAACGCGTCTCTAATTAGCGAATGACTAGGCACACTAACAGTTTTATTTTATAGTTTTAGAACAGTTGCACCAATGTAAACTACATCGAAGTTAAAATAATAGGAATAATGTTGTTCAGGGACTATGGATCAATAAAAGAAACTGGGACTGGGAAAGGACTGGGTACTCATGTATTATTCGATAAGTCGATTAAGTGCATGAGAATAAAGTGAAAAATATTTCACAGTACACATATCAGAAACAATATATAGAGTGAAGAGAAAATGTGTAACACTCTCTGACTCTCACAAGTAGTGTGAACCGTATGGCATCTCCTCAGACAGACTGATCTAATGTTTTGGATGAGCTAATACTTGTTCATGGCGATGACCACCTCAGTCAGTAAAACACTGTCTAGCTATGGTATTTTATTAGGAAAACTTTAAATCGTTGATACAATTCAAAGTTGTTACCAAATATTAGGAATCTAGCGTTGAAGATTTTACAGATACCCGTTTTGCTCGTAGCTCTAGCATACTTTAGATATTTTTTACACCATGTACCGAAACAGGCAAAAAATGACGTTCAACAAATACTCTCTTTTTACTTCCACCCACACGAATTCCAATCAGTAGTCTTATTTGAAGCAAAAGTCTGCATGAAGACCTGTAGTGATCTCTCTAATATCACTCATCAGTCCCAACCCTCAAACATCTTTCATCTCCGAGCATGCATTGAATATGTTTATCTTACTCGGAGTGAGCGCCTGAGGGAGTAAGGGACCGTCGAGGAACCCAATAGGAGAAAAGGCAATTAGAGGAGGGTGAGTTTAATGGTTTGTATTTTGACATTTGAATAAGATGTTAGTTCTTGGTTCTTCGTTCTTTGCCGAGTACGTCTTGACGTCGAGTACTGTCGTACTTAAATCTAGTCAGCAGAGCGCCGGGACGTACTCGTATACAGTGGGAGTGCGTAGCGAGTTGGAGCACGTGCACTTCTTGTTAGTGCGTGGGTTGTTTGAGCCCCATCCTGTCAGCAGACAGGATGGCAGGTTTCTGCTTCCTTTGCTCTGCTGTTGGCTGTGTGTTGAGTTTTTGAGGTGATGAGAGTTCTTGGCTGAGATGTTGACTTTGGAAGTGCTTCGTAGAGTCCGTGACGCAGGTAGGGAGGTCGGTACCAGTAGGAAAGATTTGAGGGAGAGTTTGGCACTAGATGCGCCTAAGTACGAGTATAGGGGAAAAACTGAAAGGGATACTAGGAGGGGAATAGAAATGAGCGCTCTGCACACATGTATTCAGAGGTGGGGGCTGTCCATGGGGTATGTTTCCGTGATGCAGAGCGTTGCAGCCTCGTTGTATAGGGCGGTTGGCTGGGCTCTTCTGCCTAAACGTGACCGCTCATAGGTTAATGTCGTGCTTCTGATCGTAACGGCGCCTAGCCTCGTCACTGGATTCACTTCTTCTGTCCTGTTTGCTCACTCGTCGATGAAAGCTAGCCTCATTGCGATATTCGTTTGTAATGGAGCCATGCGATTCACTACAGACCTCTTCAAACAGAGGTACAGTTAACATCTGTGAAACCCTGTTGCATAATTTCGACTCACCGATTTCGGTGTTTCCGATGATAATTTTAGCATTGGGGCTCTCGTGCTTCACTTGCAGGAGGTCTTCCAGTCGCGTCACCTGCTGGAACTGCACGCGGGGGCCTCGGAACGACAAATTCACGCGAGCGAAGTCTGGGTTCAACTGAAGGGAAAAATTATACTTCACCATAGCTACATAGAAAGCCTACTGCATGTTAAACAAGCATTGAATTGTTGCGTTAGTCTGTGTTTGCCGTACTGCTCAACACAAACGGTCCTCAGTTGATTAATTTTTGTATTTCTGTGGAGTTTGATTGGTTATTAAAAATTACAAACTAGCTTTAATTCTTCGTCTTCAAGTGATCCAAAATCAGGTTTTCGATTTATGTGCGACACGTTCATTAAGAAAGTTATTCAGTGGTACTGTCCGTGAATTCGACTCCCAAGGTGGCATTATCTATAAAATATTGCTCGTAAGTCAGTCATATTTTAGAATGTGTGAATCACTGAAGTCAACAACGGTACAAGGCTGAACAAAGCCTTGTGAATGTAAAATTAATATTACATTGAACCACTTTATGATGCAATAACTCAAATAAGCTATGATGGAGGATTCCAATTTTAAGCAAATTAATTGGATCTGTTCTCAAACAATTAATACTACAAATCTCTAAAATAGCTAAAAACTTTGAAAATCTGTTCTCTAGTCTCTGTATCATTTGCACAGATCTGCCATCAAGAATAATGGAGAATTTTGGGAAAACCTCTTTTATTGGTTGATAGAAATATATTTTTTAACCATTAAGCAGAAAAATATAGAGAGCACTTTTAGGTTTTGAACATTTTGTGACGACATTTTAACGTATTTCATTTATTACTTTTTTTGTATGACGTACTCATATAAAATGATGGGGCATAGTTCAATTTTTATATTTCTATACCAGTTTCACAATCACAATTGGTCTGAAAAAAGGGCCTCTCATTTTCCTGCCCGCTTTTTTCAAACAGCAGGCATTCATGCAGTCAGCTTTGATTTGTTTACAGAAGTATGTATATTTCAACCATGGCGGTCTTCACCGAACTCAGCATATGTCATTGGTTAGGTCAGCATATGTCATTGGTTGACTCAAGTTGAGACTTATTACCTCATTCTAACTTTTTTAACTTAGGAGAGATGCAGGGTAGAACAGCAAAATATAAGAAAACATGATAGATATAATTTACAAATACATCGAAATATTCTAGTGCCAATTTCGTTAAGAACTATCAAATGAAATGAGAGTCAACAACTTATTCTTTGAAATAGCTCTTTCTGGCGAGAATTAGGAGACGGAGTTTTCGGATTACATGGTGGTACGCGATACATACAACATACAAATTGGCTCTATATTGACTCAATATTTGACATCTGAATAATATTTATTATTGTGAGAACTGTGAGGATAGCATTAACAGTCTAAAAACATATGTTGGATCAGAAATGATGAGTCTACACGCACTTCATGACTCCACGATGTACCTGCAAGTTCATGGGTATAGTTGCCCACCTGCAGCTCAGGCGGGAAGATGATTTCCTGTGTAGGGTCATAGGCAGCACATGAGGTCACATCGAACAGCTCCTCCACCATTTCAAGATCACCTGGTGCTCCATTATTCTCTCCGTTCACCAGGCAGCAGTTGTTATTGTTCTTGTTCTCTGTTTACGAGAAAGAGCTAAAGGCAATGCGCTTATAATGAATGGAATGAATTCTTTATTAAACTGCAGTTTGTATGAAATCAACCAATTACAAACCCATTTTCATTACAGGTCAAAGTGAAACCTGGAACTACTATAAGGGGAAATCTACTGCAATCTCATTACCTCATTCATGAATAAACGAAACGGCTTATTTAGTGCTTTTTATCTTGATCATGATATTCTTGATTAAATCAAATTGTGCTCTGATTGACCTCATGTTTTCTAATAAAATGTTCCCAAATTACTTGCTGCATTAAGAATTCCGTAGAACATTCGTTTTGGAAGACAAATATCTTGAAGCTATATGTCTCAAGGTAGCTTCTATAACAACGTAAACTTGATTTTTTGCTGTGTCTTCAACTCACTGTCTCGGCAGCAGTTGAGGCGACCGCATGAGGCTTGTCCATCGCTGGTGAGAGTGCGGAGTCCCTCAAGGATCGGTCTATAGCCCGTGCAACGACACAGGTTACCTGCGCACAACAGAGCATTTCTACATTAACCCGTGCCTGGTCACATTAACATACGCATTGAATACCTCCTGCCATTACGAAAAATTAGAAAAATTGTTTTCCCCGCCAAAAACAAAAAAATACATCTAAGAAACAAGGAAACAACATTTAAAATCAATATTTTAACGTTTTTTAGAGTGCAGTAGAGTTATTTGAAAAACATCAATTGAGATGAAAATCCAGTGGTAGTTAAAAATATTTCACGTCAATTGACGTGGAAAACCACGAACGGGTAAACCACAAAACACTGAATTTCAAACTCATAAACCCTATACATGACCTTAAAAGAGATACTGAAGATTCACAGCAAGATTTCGTCAGAATACAAACATTATTTTCTGAGACTGATGTATTTTCATGCAAGTTGTTTAAAGGTTGAATCTAATCGTACATGTCATTCTGACTCAATAAAGTCATTTCGTAATTCGTTACTCTCATCTTAAAAAAGTAACGACGTTATTACTTATTACGTGTTCATGTTACAATTTTAATAGAGGTACTAATTGTTAATTCCTTCCATTTTTTAAGCAGTCACTGCAATCAATTCACCCCGACAAACGAAGATGGATGTTGTGTCACTGATTACTCCAGAGCTGAGAGGCAAGTTCATAGCGAGGTGAGGTCAAGAGTACTGATCTCCGGATTTACAATCGATCAAAAACTCCAGACCACACCATCATAAGGAAATTGTTCTTATGTGCTTTAAAATTTAGAAGATTATGCGATACAACAACAACACTTTCAGATTTGTTCTGCTAAAAAAGGAAGGATGAGGCAGTTATACGAGTGTCTCCGCCCCAATTGCCTCGCAATACATAAACGACCCAAGTGCAAGCGTCTAAACTTAATTTTAGAAAGTTGTCCACATTTTGCTTCTTTAACTCCAGCCGTTTTCAAGTATCACTACTCAGTATCTAACGCTGGCACTAGTCTGTAATTAGTAAACCATTCAGCAAAAAGTAGCTAATGAGTGTGAATTTCTATCTCCAAGATTGGGAAAATATCTCTGAACTTTTTCAGCTCGTAGGAATAGAATAGAATGAGGCTATAGGAACGAACCTTCTGGCCCATTCTTGGGTCGGATAATTACTTCGATAATTATTCAGTTGTTTTACCCAAGTCCCATGCCGTATTTTCTAGCCGCGTCAACCATGTTGGCAGCGGGATTCGAACCGGGGTCTTCCCGCTCGCAAGCAGATTCGCTCACCAGTCGACCAAGCTGGTGATGGTACTAACGTCCCAAGGAGTAACGTCCCAATAAACTATGTAATTATCTGCACCCAAGCTGCAAAATTAATTAGCAATATAATAACGATTTGGTACCAAGTTATGGGTATAATGGATCGTAAGTTTTTAAAAGTATATTAAATTGTTAAAATGGAAGACAAATGTAAGTTATGTAGTGAAATATTTGTTATTATTTTTGGAGGCTTCCAAACAATGTTACTGTACTATTGACCAAATACTGTAGGTTTTATTGACCTTAAATGTAAATAAATTTGTTATTAAAGTATTGATTGATCTTGCTACACGGCCCCCAAAACATCGGCTTTAACAACCAGTTTTCAAATAGAGAGGTAAAAATAATTCTTGAATGATTGATGGTTGGCTTGAGTTTCCTCAAGTGAGCTAATTTATCAAACCACGAAGCAAACATGGCACTTCAGAAGCCGATGTCTTTTAAAGTGCCATCTTCTTTAGGGTATAAGATCCGCCAAATACTTGAAGGGAAAACGAGTATAAAAATATTCAATTCACATAACACTTCTACCGATATTTAAAGTCAATATGTATTATATAATATATTCTGTTATGCCATAATGATGAACTTCTTTTTAGAAAGACCAATTTTTAAAGTATAGAAGAAATTGTCGACACAATTTGCAGGGGCTCTAGTTGGGATGACAGTGACAATATTTTTTGAACCTACTGTATTTTCCACACATAAATAAAACAGTTTCAGTAACGTTTTGTCATTGTATAAAATCCACATTTCAAGCTCTTTTGCAAAAGGAAAACTACTAGTCAAAATTTATTTCGATCGGAGCCATCTTAAAACTTTTTGATAATAATTTTCAACAAACTCACCAGACTTGAATTATTATACAGCAATATTTCATATTCTCATATTTGTTTTTTCCCGAGGATATGTCGTATATCATAATGTAATGTATAAATGCTATGGTTTTACAAAAAAGTATAATACGGGGGCGGCAACATAACTTCCTTTTTTCAAAGAAAGTTCCTTTCAAAAAACGTAAGTTACGTTGCCGCACCCTGTACAACCGAGAGGCTTCAGTCTCACCGACGAGGGCATCTTCGAGCTGCTCGAGGGACGGCAGTGTGGGCTGTGACCTCAGCAACGCGTACGCTGACATCACAAAGCCTGGCGTGCAGAAGCCGCACTGGAAATAACAAATTGAAAGTAAATAAACTACTATTCCAATGGTGCAGCAACAAATAATACTTCTTCGAAAATAGTTAGCAATGAAACAGGCATAACGCAAAATATGTACGAAGAAGAAATTATTTTTGAAAGTAATATCATGAATGAAAAAGGTTCAAGCACGTATTTACTTCAAGAATGTTCAAAGCTTTCTACGTTTATTAATCTATTTTCTAATTCCTTTTTATAATCACTATACAAAACTAAGGAATTTCCAAATATAAAAAAATATATATCGAAATGTTTTTCAAGGGGTTCATGGTTCTTGTAAGACTAAGTTTCAACAGAGTAGCTGGAGATTAAAAACCATGTATCTCTTGCCTTTTCATTATTATTTCAAGTCTTCAAATCTGATTACTTCCTCAAAAAAATATGAACGAACATAAGTTTCCTCAGATAATTCACTACCAATGTTAACACAGAGCTCAAAGTTTGAAACTAACTAGGAGCTAATTTTGTTGAAAGAGAGGCTTCAGTATCACCTGAGAGCCGTGCGCCTTGGCGAGTCGCTCCTGGATGGGATGCAGCCTGTCGGGGGCGCTGCCGAGGGCCTCGACGGTGGTGACGGCGGTGCCGTGCAGTGTCACCACGGGACTCAGGCACGCGTTCACTGAGAAGTGCCTGCAAGCCATGAACCCCGAGGAAATTATTATTCAACGCACCTCTGGAAGGCGGGGAATCTAGCGTAGATTTTAGGGCGTTTTTGTAGAGCAGCGTGTAAAGTATAGAACACACGCATCCAGTTGTGTGACTTATTGAGACATGTTACAGAGCTTTGATACTTGCCTGTGTAGTTCGCTAGGGCGGAAATTAATTTGCTAGGTAATTCTTTAGGACAAAAATTGATTGATCTTCATACATAATCATGAGAGACCGACACACTGTATCGTAGTTTGGAGTTTTGAAGAATGTATGTCCTAAAATTATTGCTAAGTGTCGCCAAATAAAAGTAAAAATGAATCCGAAATGAACATGAATTATCAATAAATAGATTATTAGACTTCAAATGACTTGTATAAAAATACGATAGGGGCATTCCTAATAAAAAGTATTATTTAATATTGTTGCTTCCAATTCTTTAATTCTCTGTAGTGCAGGGACATACTGAGTCGCGGGAGCAAAGTTCACTCGAAGCTACTGTATGTTGTTCACCGTTTGTAGAATATAGAGTTGATATATTTATAAAATATGAAGCAAGAAAACATCAGCATTTTATCTTTCACTTTTAAATCTTATTTGCCCTAAATCAAGATGAATAAATGGTTTTAAAAAATTTGTAAAACCTAAGAACGAATGTAAAAATGGCAGATAAACTAATTCAGGACCAGAAAGAATGCATGCGTGAGGTAAACATCAGCGTCAGTAAACCAGCCTGCCTGGCCTACAAAATTCAACAAATATTTCTGCTCACCTGACTTGACCGTCGACCAGCTTTGAGAGCATGACGGTGCAGGCGCCACAACCGCCCTCGCCACAGCCCAACTTGCTGCCCACCAGCCCCACTGCATGCGCCAGCGCTCAGGAAATTTAGGTGAATATATTCCATTCCCAATTTGTAACATTGAAACAAATGTGGGTCCGAGGCCATGTTATGACATATGACAGAAATTTTATAAAGTGCAGAATGATGTATATTTCTAATACGAAACCTATTTGAAACAAAATGACGTCGAGAGAAGTGACTGAATTCAAAATTTTGTCCAAGTTTTAGTACAGAGTAAACAAAACATATGCATCTTCCGGCTAAACAGTCTTCGCTAAATACAGGTGCAAATATTTCCAGTTAACCTTCTATTAACTTTCAATCAATCAATATATTCGGTAATAGTGAATCGGTTTCAATCGCTCTTGCCACTAGTCAAATCGGTGTGGGTATCATTATTCTAAACTACAACGTATTATATTATTTCATTCCTAAATTTAAGCCTAATAAATGACTTAGGACGTCATAGAGTGCGGTAATCAACTACAGTTCATTTTCCCTATCTGAGAACCCTCACAGCTGCGTAGAAAATAGTGAGGCAGAGTCCAGTTAACGGATAAACTCGAATTTTCGAGAGCCTCTCTCTGAGTGGGAAGCAGGGCTGGATATGTTCCTCGTCTAGATTCTTCAGGCGTATTCCCAAGAGTGAGTATTTACGAACCTTGGTGATAAGTACAGTATTATCACCGGGGCTTCAGAACTCAAGAATTTTCTTCGTAAGAAACTGTTGGGGGATATTCGCTAACTTACCTCCTAAGGCTAATAAGAGGGGCTGATTTGAGGCTTGGGTTTCAGTGAGCATTTTTGGTCGGTTTGGTGTATAGGAAAATATTTGTGACCCGGGACAAATTATGATCAAAAATTCATTCTTGATTACTAGCTGCCGGAACTTGAGATTTAGCATCGCTATCCATTTTAAATCATCTACTGTTCTTTACTCTTCCACACAGTACATTTTGAACTGTTTCTGTTTTCAGTTCGAAGATAAAATTAAATTTCTAAATCAGTTGATCAACAAAGCCAGAATTGCGATCCAAAGTTGGGTTGTCAAGTAATTTGAGGGTCATCACGTATTTGTGAATTTGCTGTTTTTTACCGCTGTTTCCTATCACATGTTAACAAGCGTCAACAATTATTATAGAAAAAACATGCACGAGGAAGTGTCTCATCATAGTTACCTAAACAGGACTTTTGTGAGTCGCACCAGAAAAAGTTAAGAATTTCTACAAACATGCAATATGTGTTTGAAATTTATTTAATTGACCTAAAATGTTTCAACTGATTTTGATTTAACTAAAATGTTTCTCTACACTCGTTGCAGTTGCATCATTTAGCAAATTCTTAGTAAATTAACTTCAGATATAAGAAAAAGGAAAATTTCTCTCAGCTTTTGCGCCACAATAAGAACAAAAGAATAAAGGATACGTTTCTTGCGGAGGTACCATAGCAGAGTCCACTCCGGGTCTGGGTTAAGCTCTTCGATCTGTGGGATGAAATGATTCATACCATTAATCGTATATTACGTCAATGTCAATCAATTGAATAATTTCAATTTTAGTCTCCTCCACTTGTATGAACACAAGATCGTCTCAAGCGGTATTTCAATATGAAGTAATGTAATAAAGATTTTTCGTTTGTTCTAGTCTTCTCACACCATAAATTTTATTTTTCTTAAAGTTGTTTTGCTATCTTGTATTATTAGCTGATTGGCATTAAACATCTACATTATTTTGAAGTGTCCTTACTGCTGCCTATCTCCAACCCTCTCAATATGCACGTAAAATACACTGAAAAAATAAAGGAATACCATTCACGATACACAGATAATTCAAAGCACAGCTCAAGCTCAGATAATGAAAACTAATTTTACTAATAAGCCTGTAACTTAACGCTTATGAACAATGGTGGATACCAAGATAATAAGATCTAATACTAGTATCGAACCTAGAACTTAGTGCATATGAACAATACTGGATCCCAAGATTATGAGAATTAATTCTACAAACGAGTCTGTAACTTAGCGCATATTAACAATAGTGGATACCAAGATAATGAGAACTAACGTTTTCATCTAACTATATTGCAGGAACGTACAGCTACGTACAGCTGTATAAAGCTTCAATTGATTACATAAGCATTTATCTAATTTTGGGCTTACATATGCATCGGTACTCAGCAGCATTGTGGTTTGCATCCGGGAAAAGACTTTTCATTGACTGACTTATAAAAAGTGCTGGATTTGTATTCATCTAATTTCTGAGAAATCAGTTGGATTATACCTGCAGAAGTTTGCTGTGCCTTCTTATTTTTAAGTATCAATTTGAAACCTCGTAACTAAATAGATTTCAAACAACTCTTGATAAACTGATTAAACAAAGTCGAATATGGTTCCAGTGAATCAAAAAGGTTGCTTTTCAAATAATAATTGTTTACAGGCACACAATGACGAAATGCACATAAGAAATAAAAAGCCTCAGACATATATGAATAAAAATATGCTTTTCATTTATCAAGGGTGAAAAAAGTATTCCTGCAAGAGAAAAAATTATACATAATGATTATGAACGTCTTTATGGCATAGTCATTCACTTTAACTTCAACTAATTTCTTCTTGTAGTTCTTTATCGATAATTTACAAATTTTTGTCGATATTTTGTTCCATTCTTTTTCTCTTATGTCCTTAAGATCCGAAATATTTGTTATGGCTCTCAATTGCATTTGAATTTTGAAATAACTTCACAAATTCTCTACCGGGTTTAGGTTTTGTAACTGACTGACTTGATCATTCTAGTGTATTGACGTTATTCTCAGCCAGTTATGTCTTCGTAGATCCTGCAGTTGGCTTAGGGGCATTATCTTGTTCAAAGACCATATCCACGAGAACTTCAAGCTTTTCAACCAAAATGACCAAATTTATTCTCAAAATATCTTTAAATGCTGCGGCGTTCATTCTATTATCTATTAATGCTATATTTCCTACACCTTTTGCAGAAAAACATATGCAAGCCATGATACCACCATCACTAAATTTCAATGTTGGAATTGTGTTCCTCGATTTGGAGGCATCACAATCATTCCTCCATTCACGATTTCGTGAATAGGTCCAAAATTAGGTTCAAATAGGTAAATTTTAGCTTCATCAATCCACAAAAGTTTTTCCCAGAATGATTCCTGCCCACCCTAATGCTTACGAACACATTCCAATTTCTGCGACTTTTCAATGACAGTGGAGCTTTCCCAGTTGAGAGCGACTTTTGGTTGTCCTTATGAATTTCTCTGCTTATTGTTCTTTTAGTAACACTGATTCTCGATACAAGTCGCTTTTGTTACAACCCTTTACGAACTGTTATTAGATCTTATTTAACTTGGCATAGCAATCTCCTCGAAGACCTCAGAGAAAGCTTTAGTAGAGCACCAAATCATATATTCTTTTCAGCAGATATCATATTTTTATAGCTTGCAATAAATAAACCAGTACTAATAAATGAAGTATTCAAGTTTTCGGGCATAGTTCTGTAGCTTTTACTTTCTTTCTATATTTTAACAATAATTTTTTGCGAACTTGTAAGTTCTCCCCCTCTGCCATGATGATAACCTTGCTGTACGGAGTACCAGTGCAGAATATTCTAGTACATAAATTTTACTCTAGCACATCGAAAAGGACAAACCAGTCTCTGCCCACATCGAAAAAGACAAACTAGTCTTTGCACAAAAGACAGCATCAGCTTTTTAGATCATATTGGTCAGATAAGGACGGTGGTTATTTTTCAAATGATGTCAATTCTAAAGTTAGTTCAAAATATTTTGATTTTTCTCTGGAATAAAGAACGTACTGAATGTCATTAGCTACCACATGTGTAAATCAAAGTTTGTGTTTTTCTCAGCATGAAAATTATTTAGAACTCTTATACCTAAATAAATAATGCCTCTCACCTTTTTTCCATTGACGTAAAACAACAGTGTCTGAGACACCACAGTGTCAGCAGTTGGGACGGTAGGCGTATCATTCATGGCAACTACAACACAGTCAGAAGCTTTGAGAATCTTTACTTGCTCGAGCTCGGAGGTGGCAAAAAGTGATTTCTGGAAAAAATTAAGCTGGAAATACAAAAGGGCACATCAAAGAGAACTTGAATGAGAACAGTTAGAGTAAAAAAAACATTTTACTCCTCAGTGTTTTTTTAACTATTCTAACAAAAACTCTGCGTGGGTAAAACTACATACCTATTTTAAATTTGCTATTTTTTTTGTATTGGGGGTAGAAGATGGAAACAAATATAATTTTAAACAGCTTAACAGCAAGATTTATCCTATATTTAGTATAATAAACAAACAAAAACGTATATTTCCAATAAAGTTGGTACATAAGAAATGTAACAGCATTGTTTTTTAAAAATGCCTTATCATAGAATCCTTAAGTGGTAGGTATTCTATGCATAGTATCATAGATGATAGAACAGCAGTACCTACGGGTATACATAAACATTCACATCACGCAATGAACGTTAAATATACATGGGGAAACAAATGAAACTTCGCTTTTTCAGTGATGACTTAAGAGGTAATCATTGGTGATACATATAAATTCTGACGTGGTAGATATTATACGCATTTTAGGTGATAAGCGAAATATTTTCTTTAGGTACAGATTAGATTTGACATCATTACATTTAACTGAATTGGATGTTTAACATCCGAGAAATACCGAAAAAGGAAAATTATGAGAGCGAAAACTTAGCCGAGGTTTACATAGGACGTACGTCATTTTTATAAATATTTGGTCAATTTTCTTTCCCTTGCAACTAAACTACTCACAGCTAATGCTTGTCCATCGAAAGTTTATTTAGGATGAAGTAACGAAGAAAGATAAACCGACGGGACCCCAAGTAAGTTCAACAAGGAAGTAAAAAACCAGTGAAGTATTAACAATGAAATAATAAAAAGAACTGTGAACTGCCTTGCAAGTTCAGGTATACAAGTGACTGGATGGACACGACAACACTGAAGAAGTTACATTCCAGCTAGAAGAAGATAATTCTAAGTCGATTAGGAAACTATCAACAGAAGCTAGTAGCAGCTCCGTGGTTATAGTGCTTGAATAATTATTCTATTCGCTAATGTGAGGCCAAACGGTAAAGCGTTCATACAAAATATTTATGAGCACAACATTCACACCGTTAAGAACGAATGCTTTAACCAATGAAATAATTTAAAAATGCAACCATTATTTCTGTCACACTTGGTTTTGTCGTCGCTTCAAACCGAGTTCAATGAAAGAAGCCAGTAAACAGCAGAGGAAAAACTCTTTTTCACGCTTACGTAAGTACTGCAGTACAACTAACATAAAGCTCTGACTTGCAATTCTGTTACAGTGCAGATAAATATGAACATTCTCCAGTTTGAATGGATGTAAAATATACATAAACATTCTTAGGTTTAGACTTTGTAATTACGAAAATGAGCAGCTGGCACGCTGTTCTTCCGTCTCCCCTCAATGCCACGTGTCACATATCATGTTCCCAACTCTCGAGTGGAGCCACGCAAAAAAAAGCCTTCTGTTATTATCAAAAGAGTGTTCACGTTATCACCAAAAACAGAACACTTTGACAGAGATGGATGACTTGACAAACAGGTAATTTTTTATGAGAACTGCAACTGCATGAGATGCACGGTAAGGCCAAGCATCAAAGAGATAAAGGAGCTAAACACTCCTCACCTACTCAGTGTAGTGATATGAACACACAACTTGAGCTCTATATTTCTCTATATTCTTCTTTAAAGGGATGTCGTTGTAACATTAGCTGCTTGAGACGAAATGAGAGACGTATACATAAAAAACATACCTACACACATACATGCATATATGTATATGCACAGATACATACACACACAGATGCATATATACACGCATATGTACATGCACACATACTCGTACAGACATACATATATACATACACACAAGAATTGTCAATAGTATTGGGACAACACTTATTTTACTTTTATTGCATGGAGAACTTACATAATTAAAAAAAATAAGTGATATAAATTATGAAACCTATAAAATAGATTCAATGAATCTTAGTATATAAATTACTAACAAAACAAACGAATAAATAACAACACTATAAAACATAGTGTGTGACTTTTTTGTTTCAGTCACAGCCTCCAATCTTTCAGGCATTGAAGTCATTAATTTCTTTAGTGTGCGTACTCATATTATTTGCCAAGCAGATCGCAATTGTTCCCATGGTGTATCTTACAAAAAATACTTGATTTGTTAAGAGTTTAGTCTAGAATATCTCACAAGTGTTTAATTGGATTAATATCTGGGATTTGTGAGGGCCAGTCCAGGTTCTGAAGCTTTCCTTCAGCTTCTTTTTTATCTGAATACTTTTGGTAAAGCTTTGCTGTGTGTTTAGAATCCTTATCTTGATACACATGACCTTGACCAACTAAGCGCAACCCTGATGGAACACGATAGCGGATAAGAATTCGGAGATGCATTTTATTGTTCATTTTGTCATCAATCCTTTTCAAGTCTCTAAACTATGGCCGCTAAAGCATCCCGAAACAAGAATATTAACTACGCGATGTTTCATCGTTGAGAGAATACGCTTGGGATGATGGCTTTCATTTGATCTACGTGTTACATACATATATATCCTTTTAGAGCCAAATATTTAAAATTTTGACTCATCGGTCCAAAATACTTTCATCCATTGACTTAAACTCTTAAATATGTTTGCCGTACGTAGCAATGGTTTTTCAAAGCTACTTTTCCATACAATCCATTTTCACGAAGTCTTTGTGAAACTGCAGGCCTAGAGACATGCTCATTTTTAGAGACATTTGTGGCACTCATCCCTCAAGTCGGGACCAGTTTTTTCTTGTCTCTCAGGCTACTTACACATAGAAGTCTGACAGCTTTATCAGAGAGTTTCATTGGCCTTCTAATTCTTTTTGATGTTTCAAAGTCCCCCCGTGTCTTCTTCTCTGTCAATAGTGTATTTCAAAGTATTTGGGGAACGCTTTATGTCCGTCACAATCTTTCAGATTGCCCATCCAGTATCTTGCAAAGCTTTTATTCTGCTTCTCTGTGATGTGGTTAATTCCGCGTTCCTTGGCATCGTGGGTTGTCTTCGTAAATCGAAAATAACTTAAACAATATCAGAGAAGAAATGTCTGTTGTTTCGTTGGCGGTTGAAGACAGTGATGAGTTGTAACAGCAAGGGCTTCAAGGAAGGCTGCATGTTGTAGAATTCCAGTTTTTGCGAGTAGTTAGGCGTGTTACGCAACGTCATTCAGACTGTTGGTTACTTTCAGCGTAACGCTCGTTATGCAGTCTGCTCTTAGGCGTGTTACCCGTAATTCAGACTGTTGGTTACTCTCAGAGTTACAAGCATTGTGTGTTCTGCGTTTAGGCGTGTTACCAGTTTTATGCTTGCAGACAAAATGACCACTGAAAACACTGAAAGTGTCACCTAGGTCACCTAACCGTACTTGGCGTGGGATTATTGCTACCAATCAGTGTGTGATGGCGTTGAGCAACCAAGTAGTGGTTTAGGTTCAACTTTAGAATCTTGTGGCTCATTGATTGCAGTTAATTTGAGTTCGCTTTAGTTCTTAATAAAAGAATCTTTTGATTGTATTTTTAAGCTGAAAAAACTGTTTATCGGATATTATTCCGTTCGTATTCCATAGTTCCTTTGTAAAAAGTGTCAGTAAAAGCACTTTTTAGGGCAATGCTTCGATCTATTGTTGTTTGCAGAAAAGTTTAGAATCACTCGGAAATTTACTGCTGAACATTACGGTAGGAGTTGTATGAGCTGGCTTCAGAATCTCAGAATACTCGCCTCAGAATCTCAGAATACTCGCCTCAGAATCTCAGAATACTCGCCTCAGAATCTCAGAATACTCGCCTCAGAATCTCAGAATACTCGCCTCAGAATCTCAGAATACTCGCCTCAGAATCTCAGAATACTCGCCTCAGAATCTCAGAATGCTCGCCTCAGAATCTCAGAATGCTCGCCTCAGAATCTCAGAATGCTCGCCTCAGAATCTCAGAATGCTCGCCTCAGAATTGCTTGCAGATATTGAAGATAGATATTTGCAAGCTTCTCCAAATTGAAGGATAAGTGAAGTATTAAAAATCATAGTGAATATTTACATAAGAAAGTGACACACTAAGTTATACCGACTACTCCCCGAGTTATTTAGACTGTATCGAGAAATTAATTAAACTATACGGAACTATTCATGAAGAGTACCCTCCATGCTGAAGACTAGCGCATGTGTTTTACTCGTGGGTATCATTACGCTCACAACCATTAACAGAATCATTCTCTGAGAACCTAATTAGACTCGGAAGAACCACCTCAGCTCACACCACGAGTTACATCGCGTGTAACACCACCCGAGTACAAACCATAACTGATGTTTCCATCAGCCTTGGCCCTTGAGGCCCTTGATGTTCTCCAAGTACGCAGTCGACTTCGCGCTGATAAAATTAATGCCCCTAGTACTTGTTCTACTTTGCGTTCAGAACATGATCGCGTTCCCTTAATTGGTTCTCATACTGTGACCTTCAAGCTGCTACTTATCTTGAGCTTGTTCATGTGCGCATTTTAAGAGCAGTGCTGCCTGCGTTATTTTAATATTTGAGGGAACATGCTCTTTAAATGAATATATTAGCACTTACTGTAATAATATTTATAATATAATATTATATCAGCAATATAATAATAATAAATTTATTTTATTATAATAATAAAATTAACAACTTTTGAATTCTTTACTGTATTTCAATGTCTTCAATGTAATTTAGGTGTCTCTGCTTACCAGTTGCATTCATTAATTGGACATTGTAGTGAAATCTGGGCTTCAACATTATTATGTCTATCTGCATCTTCTATTATAGTACATACATTAAACATCCCGGCCAGTTCACACACTTGGCAGTTCCATGGCTTAATTAGAAAATAATTCCTTACATCGGTGAGATGGACACATCTACAAAATTATGGGTAGTTTTTACTTTTAATTGCGTGGGGCTTGAAGTTTTAAACTTTCGAGCATGTTGCAGTTCAAGGAGAATTCGGTCTTACGAGTTGAAGAGACGTCACAGCTTTGGAGTAAATTTTAAGAGCGTAATATCTGGAAAATTTGAAGGACACACCAGCTCTGGTACTGCTACATAGAGCAGGAGATCCCAACCTTCTCTTCGCCCCGAAGCCATAAAGAAATTTCATCCGAACCTCGCACCCCCTCACGTATATATTTTGCTCTAGGATAAATTATGCGAATTCTGAATAATATTTTACCAAAAAAAAGATTGTTACTTTATTCTCCACTATAATTTGTAAAGGAAATCACATATGTAGCCCAGAAATATTTTAAAAATTAACATTAAAATAAACCTCAGAAAATAAATCTCTTATTCGATATAGAACAAATATCTAAGTAGTAAAAAATAGTACTACATACTACAAGGACTAGTTCTCGAATGCTTGGAAAATTCCACTTTTTTCATATACAACAACAAAAACTGCCAGGCAGTGAGGAACAGCTGACGCCTGAACTTGTGTTCATCCTGGTAGCAAACATGTTCAATTTAGGTCCTAAACTTTAAAATTACCAAACGCCTTAAATGTATGGTAGCATTGAATCTTTTCAGCTATGTATGTGACGGCCACTGAATAACGATACAAAGTTAGTCCATTCCAAAAAAAATAAAAATGCCAACATATAGTCAATATCCAATTATTTCCATGGATTTTGCACCCCCTGGAATATCGTCTCGCACCCCCAGGGGATGTGAGCACCCCAGCTTGGAAATCCCTGTTCTAGACTAATGTTACAGTGAATCCGAGAGGTGTTTAAACTTTTCAATCCAAGGCTTACTGCAAATTTTCAATGTAGGGCAAGCAGCAGCTCTAAGATGTAATTGCGCAGTTTTTTAACTACGGTATAACAACGAAAATTTTCAAACAAGGCCTTCAATCTCTCCTTAGCGTGAAAAACACATAGGATTGGAGAATTAATGATAGTTATTCTGAAAGCAACAGTATTAATGAATCTTTACTTACAGTCATAATGAAGCTGTGTTTAGTTAACATCAGTTTTAGAATCTCCGTCGATGTATAAATCGGAGATCGGTAGTCCGTGCATAGACACGCAATTTTGATTCCAATTGCAATGTTTTTAAATAGATTTTCTAAAGTTGTACTCCAATTATAACTAGTGGAAGCTAAATTATTACTCATGGTGACACTGCACTAATTGAGAGCATATTAATAAATGAGAAACCCTCAGAAATTTTCCTTGAAAACTTTAAAATGATCAGTTTCAAAACGAAGGGTTTTCATAAAGTAACAGCACGACTGTACGAATCAGGAGTTAGTGTTTTATCCAATTTTTCCGAACTACTAATTTGCGTACTTCTGAGTCGGCTAATATTTTTTTTAATTTATTCACTGAGTTTTCCTGCTAGAAGTTTGATCCAACAGAGGTCATTAAAGTTTTATTTAATGAGTCTATAAACTAATCACTTGACCAATTATGGTTTGCTCTTTTATTTCTCTCTACACCTACATTATAAAAGGGGGTTGAAATATAGTATAAAATTACATGCAGTCTGGATTTGGGGTGGAAATTAACACTTAAGTAAATGGTAGGGTAAAATTGCTGTAATAAAATTTCAAATAATTTTGACATTCAATCAGGATGGGATGCAATTAACGTTCATAAAAAATATAGGCTAATAAACTCTTCAAACTATTTTAAACAGTACTTAAGACTTTTCGTTTTGAAATGATTACAGCAGTGAAAAGAAAACTCACTATGCATCCGAAAGAGAAAGGTCTGACACCACTTCCGATGTTCAACAACTTAAGATCAATAGAATGGTTATTGATTGCCATTGATCCACACAAGCTTCAGCCCCACATAAGATTGTGCTCAACAGATATGTTCTAGTGAGTACAGAACGCTTAGAATTCATTACATTATAACATGCATCGCTGAAAACGGTCTATCAGAAAACGGTCAGCAAGATCCAAACAGGATTATTAATGATCATTTTACCAGGATTCTTACTGATTGGTAATAACTGTGATTTGGTTCAGTAATAAGTAACAGTAGTAATATTATAAGTGTATGATGAATGTATATTCACTTTTTCCAAAATTTGAGCTTCCTCTCAAATGACATTATGAAACGTCGAGCTCCAAAAATCTTTGGGTAATTTTGGAGTGTGTAAAGCTTCAGGTGCAATCATAGAGACTTATGTATAAACTCAATGCTACAGTAGTTAAAGAAACATCAAAGTCAATAAAATATACGGTTTTAGAACCTATTTTAAAGTTTACCAAACGTCACACAAGCGTGTTACATTCAGTCGATCCATCTGTATTATTCTGGGAGTGAAATTAATACAATGCCAATAATAACAACCTGATTAGGAATAAGACCCACACATAGGTACACATAAACAATGTGGAAAAACAAAGAAACCATACGATAACGAAAATAAATACAAAAAAGGAACGTTACAAAATAAAGACTACAAATCTGTGCTCCGAAGTGCAACAATGAGTTTTTTTAAGTTAATTACGGCTTTGATAAGACAATTATACTACACGATTTGTTTATATTCCGAAAAGTATATATAGTAATGAAAGAAGCACAACGCTAGACACGAGTGTTAGATGACTGCTAGCAACGTTTGCATCGAAAGTTTAACACAAGCAAACGCTCGGAGGCAAGTGTGTACATATGTATATAATCCGTGCATCGATGGTTTCATATATAAGCTGTAAAGCCTAAAGGCTGTGAAACCAACACGGTCACCACTTTAGCTGCCACCTGAAGTGTACAAGTGAGTAGGTTAGATAACAATAATAATTAGGCATGAAGAAACATGAAATAAAACTAGGCAATGGTTTTGTATTAATTTTCAATAATTTTATACCGTGGTACTTTAAAATTATCCCAGATAATAAAAAAGCTTATAGATTTTAATTTTAACCAATGGGAATTTTGAAATGCTGGCTCTACTCTAGCGTATAAATACCAAATATATTTAAATCATACAAATGTACGGTTCCGATACTTTGTTGGTTGCCGTCATGCATTCACATCATCGCCTTGTACGACTGCACTATAACAGTGTGTTGTTGTTTTTTCATCAGTTCGAGGTCTTGCTGAAGGATGCTGTCGATCGAAGACGTTTTTCTAGTATGACGTTTGTGTGGTCTGCAACGCGATCTTGAACTCTATTTTTACAAAGATGGCGAATAACCAGGTTGGTTGGTGTTAAGTATTCTAGCCATGCTTTTTTCTATTGAATTAGTGAGTTATCTAGCTAATACTTCACATTTCCCCTTAGGAGGAGTTCTCATTCCAAACTATAATTTTATATGCGTGTCCTTTTTCTCTATTTGTATAGTTAATCAGTGTTGCATTACATTAAATAGTACTAATTTTAATGAGTTTAATATATTGTAACATTTTCTAGCGAGTAGATATATAGCATAGCTATATTATTGCTGTGCTATCAATTGTGTTAAAATTTGCTCATTCAATATAATACATGACTCCTCTGCTATTAATGTTTAAATCTCCTTTCATTACTTTAGAAAATTGCTCATTTACTATGGTTTTTAATTATAAAATTTTTGTAGTTTTATTTCTTCCCAAGTGTGACATACAAACTTCAACTGGAGAACTAGAATCTTGCTAGTAAATAAAAGGATAATATTATTGCTAGAAAGTTCTGTATGTAATGTTAATAAAGCATTTGTGTGCATTCTTGTGTTCTTGTGACTGAGTGGTGATTCTTTTTAAAATTACTCTAAAATTTTAACACTATTGGACAGTCAAATCTTGCACGTTTGTAGGCAAAATTATTTACCTCTATGAAATTATTTGCATTAACAGTATCATTTGTCCCAATAAAATCATTTGCCTTAGAAAAATGTTTTGCCCTGACGGTACACCTATCATGCATTAACTATTGGACTAAATTGTAAAGTAGTCTTAATAGACTGCATGCTCTAAATGTGTATGCTTGGTTACATTATTTCTTCAGTAGCAGTCAAAATAGTGCTCTTAAATGATATACAAATTATAATGAAATATAATAGGTAAGTGAAACATTAAGGTGTAACAGTTGCATGCTAAAGATATAAATATGCAATGCATTTCAAAATTAGCTTTCAATGCACAATTTTATAAATAATTTATCTAATTGTATTGATTATACATAAAGGTGCACCAGAAAACATTAAGCTTTCAAGAATGAAGGTCTTTTTTGACTGGATAAAATATTGCTTAAATTATTATTTTTATAATAATGTAATGTTCAATTTCTAAATATCATGTATATACCAATGAGGTTTCACCCAATTTTAAAATAAAGCATCTAGAATTTATTTCCATTTCTTTCAGAATCACGGGACTCCTATGGAGGATTTAGGAGGCAATGGCAAAGTTGCTTCTCCACCTCAAGGATGCATGAAAGTCTTTGTCCAGCGTGATTATTCTGAGGGAACATCTGTCAAATTTCAAACCAAATTTCCACAGGAACTTAGTGGCAAAGTAAGGCTCTTTCTCATTTTTCTAATATTCTTGGTTAACACTATTTAAGGCCACCTCATGTTATGCAGCAAAATTGTGTATAACAAATGTCACATTGTAATAAGCTGAGTTTCTATTGGAGACTGAATTCTTAAGCCAATGTTGGGAACTTAGTGCATCTTGGGTGATTGCTGGGTTTGGAAAAGTGCCTGTTCTGTTTTTTTACATTGAAAAATTTGTGCATCACAAGAATGCTCCTAGCTATTCTCAGCAATACATATTACAGAATATTATTGTGGACTTAGTTTTGTAGTTATGTAGGCTTTTTTTTACTTTCTTTCTCTCTTGTGGGGTGGCTGATATTCTAAGCAAGTAACCTACCTCTTGAATGGGTTTCTTTGATCCCTATATCTGTGTCCTTAAATTTTCCAATTATTGTCTTGTTGTGACACTCCCTGTACATATATGTTGAAACATTCATCTAGTAGATGGAGTGGGGAAAACTCATTAATGATAAAAATTATGCTAATGATCTGATGACCCTGACTGAGTTAAGATATTGATGGATGTTTCATACCAACTGAACATGGAGTCTCATGATTGCTTGGCTTGAGTGCTTGGTGCCATCCTACCATGTACTCCACACAAGAGAAACACAGAGGCAACCATGGCTTGTGTGGCTGAGCAGTGACTTAAAGGCTCTCAGAAGTGAGAGCTGAACAGTCTCTATTGTACTAATGTCTTCACATAAAATTGTCACCCTCCGTATCTAGGCACATAAAATTGTCACCCTCCATATCTAGGAAAAAACTGACCCAGCTTTATGTACCAACTTTATTGGAAACATACATTTTTGTTGTTTGTTCGTATATTTTTAGTTATCAAAATCCTATGTGGTGATGTACTCTCAGGAGTCTTCAGTTAATGCAATTTGCAAAGCTTCCAGGTTAATTTGATCTAGTACATGGATAATAAACAGCAAGAGATGAAAAAGGCATTGCATATACTAGATATATGAGCTAATTAGTGACTCATTCATCTTAAGCATGTTTACTGTGTATCTGATAAAACTTTTATCATTGTGTACATTTATTTGTTGGTGAAATTGGTTCTTATTTCAAATATTTATAAAATTATAAAGCATGTTACCAGTTCAGATGGTGAACATTTACTTCTTGTGTTTGTATATGTGACTGAGTTATGAGCAGAGATCATGTAAAAATTTGCACTCAAGTCTGACCAATTATTTCTTTTATCAGTGCATCTAAGATTAAACTCTTTTATTGTTATGGATATGCAGTAAAATATATGCTGTTAAAAATGTATGTTGTCAATTTTTTTTGTTTGATTAATGCATTTTATCTTTCACCATTTTATGGGTGAAAGATTTATATGGACAAACTTAAGCAATTTTTTAATAACCATTAAAAAAAATAGTCAAAATAATTGAAGGGTGGACAGCACTAGTGGACTACTTGCATTTTTTCCTGTGGGAAAAAATGCAAGTAGTCCACTAGTGCTGTCCACCCTTCAATTACACTTCGAGAAAGAAACATACAAGGAAACCAAAACAGACCGTTTTTATTGTTTCCATTTAGAAACCCGATTTTTGAAGGTCCTCCTACGTTTTTCGCTCCATAAAGTTTTCGATGCTGATGGACTAACTGGAGAAGATACTTCTGTGCAGTCAACTTCATGGACCGTAGGTAGCACTGGACTAGGGCGATGCATCGCTCCGCGGCATTGTTAATCACTTGGAGGCCAAGTGCCTGTTCCCGAGCACCCTTGAATCGGCCGTTCTTCTCCAACAATACGGGATTCTTTGCTTGGAACCCCGCATCCGCTTCCAGTTTCTGAAAGTTTCCGTGTCTTCGAAGTAACAAAGGACGAGAGGAAGGTAGACATGTCTTGTCACTCAAATTGCTTGAGCTCCTTCTAGGCTGGCTTGTTTAATGCCTTGACCATGTGCTTCTTCTCTTCTACATTAATCTTTTAGTCGAAGAGGCCAGTCATGCAGTTTCATCAGAAACGTACCCTAGGTGGCGTCGCAAGACTTGTTCTGCTGCTTTGCCAACGGTTTGGTCAGGGATTGTCTTGAGGATCTCGAGGAAGAGCATGTCGTTCAACGCAGCTTTGACAGAAATCGGTCACACCACACCAGAGCACGAGGGCCTCTTCATCGACCAGTCTGCGAAATCTGTGATTTCAGCATCTGTTGCTTGAGGCAATATATGGCCTTGGTCATCCATCGGGCTTCATGGAGAGCTCCAGGACGGTGGGATGGTTTGGCTGGACCTTCACCACCAAGAAACAGATGGGAGAAATGGATAAGTTCTTCATAGTTCTCCTTGGCATGGCTCTTCGACATCAGAGCCTCTTTCAGAAAGGCCATTGCGTCATCTTTCAGCTTGCTGGCAGTGTCATTGGTGATAAAAAAATCTACGTATTCCTCTGATGTTTCCATCGTTCATTTCTGCAAGAAATACACGAAGCACCATCGTATCACAAGAGAGGGACAGAAGGAGTTTTTCAACCCAATGCAAGACCAATCTCTCAGGTATCTCCTGGTCCTGCAATTCCACGATCTTTTCAGCGGGTTGCTCTCTCCCCGCAATTCGTGCTCTTTGAGACCGCCGTACTTCCGAGGTCGATTTCCATGAACTTGAAGAGTAGCTGCGAACGTTGACGCTGCTTGCTGCCCAGACAACTTCTCTCGTTATCGAGTTGGAATCCTGTTAATATCCTTCACAGAGATAAGTGGCAACTGGCAGTTTTTTCCACGGGTTTCAAGATCCATGAGTCGATGAAGACATCGTCGACATAGAATTGCTGCTACTGCTTTGGCTCAGGATTTTTGCCTTTCAGTCTGGCAATGTTGCTGTCTTTGCGTTCCCGGATCCGCTTGAGTCGAGTTATGCGCTCGACCTGCTTCTTCACTCTCCTCGCTGTCACGAGATCAATTCCAACCAAAGATTATTCCTCTGTTTTCTCTGTGACCCGCTGGAACTCCTTGTCTTCGTCCTTCACGTCTGCCCGTTGGAGAGAGGAGAAGTGTGTGATGTCGAAGATTCACCAGGAAAATCTCATCCATACGATCTCATCCCATCTACCTGTGGTGGTGGTGGTAGTAGCGATGGAGGACCTGGTAGCTTCGCCTTGATGGTAGCCGGGGCTCTGGTGATTTCCTCGATTAAAGCCATGTCGATCAACCAGATTACGAAAGACTCTTGTTCCCGTATTTACAACCTTAGGGATGGGAAAATGGAAGTTAGAAAAATCCTGAATTTCGAGTACGTCACCTAAATGTTCACTTTGTCGGGACCTCTAAATATTATGCAATTTGCTCAAAATATTCAACGCAATTCTATTTTACTCTGAGAACACCGGAATAACACGAGCGTGCAATATTTTCAAACTTTTGCATTTTATTACACCGTATTGTACGGTGTTGCCCTGTACATAGCCCTTTATCAAGTGTTCAGTTTTGTAAATGATAAATATATTTCATCAGTCTCTTCTTCAAACTGTTCCATTTTTCTGCTGGTTCATATGTGTAACTAATTTGTACAGATGTATGGGATTGTATGTGGGATTCATTTCACTCTAAACATTGTTCCACTTGAAAACGAATCAAAAATCTTGGCTGGGGCAAGAATAATACGATTTTTTTAGATATCCTCAGCAGGTAGATCTATTGGGTTGGCCAAGAATACTGTTTTGTTTTTGTTGATTTCAAATTTTCCTTAAACTCTCTTTTCTTAAATACTCTCTTTCTCTAAATAAAGGGCTTTAATTACTTCTTTGTTTTAATTACTTCCTCTCTTTAATTACTTATTTTCTTTAATTACTTGCCTTCTTTAAGTACAACTTCTGTAAATACTTCCTTTCTTTGAATTCTTCTTCTTAAATTCTTTTTTCCTAAAATATTTCCTTTCCTTAAACACTTCTTTTCTGCAAATACTTCCGTAAAAACGATGCTTGACCATCCCTATTCTTCTATAAAACTGGGTACTTTCAACTCAATGTTTCAGATCGAGCCGAGCGTGTTCGAGCAGACCCTGAACAGCATCAACAGCATGTATGCGGAAGCGGAACAGATGTCGTGTGGTCGCTACTGCGAGGGTTGCTTAGGTTGCGTTACTGCCTACCTCATATTTCTGTGTGTCGAGACCAACTATGAACAGGTGTGTTCGTGTGCCTCTTCTCTAATGTATGTATGCGCTGCCTATCAAGTTTTGGAACTATTTACGAGACTTCCTCAGCTTATGTTGCATTATTGATCTTCCAGTTGAACATTTTCTTAGCAGTTACTTCTTGGTATATAGATGTACCTTTTGCGCAATACTTGGTACGCCTGTTGAGCAATACTTGGTACGCGTGTTGCGCAATACTTGGAAGGGATGCTGACTCTAACTTCGTTTACTGTACATGATGATCTTATTTCACTTACTCAAAAGAGTTGCCATTTATATTAAGAGTATACATAGTAAATGGATTCTCTGTTCTTCAGCTTCTGAGGTTTAACTGTCAAGCCACGACATCACCAATTTTGCCTATTCTGTTGCTGAAGGTGAAATACTCTTGTTTGATTTCAGTTAAGAAACTGAAATTTCCTTTCTCTACTTGGGTTCACAGTTGGTGCCGTTAAATGCTGTTACCTGTGCGTGCGCTTTGTTTAAAGAGCTTTATTCTTTTATTTTCCTGGTACACAAGGGAAAAGGAACAGAGTTTTCATAAGACATTGTATTGGTTTCTGTAAATTTGTTTACAATTATTACTGACTATGAATCAAACAAAGTATATTTATATTTGCCCAGGAACTGTCGCCTCTTCGCCATACCAATGCATTGATTCTTTTAGAGTACGAAGGCTCTCTAATTTTTTGTTCTTACCAGAGCACATGCAGCTTCAGTGTTTACGCTGAGTTGAAGCATTTTCTTGTATTCCAGATGATGAAGAAAGTGACCAAGTACATAGCAGAACAAAATGAGAGAGTATGGGTACCAAGAGGCCTTTTTATCACCAACCCCGTGGAGCGAGGACTTAGAGTGGTGAGTTGTACTAGCCAGCGCTCCTTATTGTAGTGACTGTGATGAATACAACACGAGGGATTAGGATCATTGTAGTGACTGTGATGAGGACAATACGAGGGATTAGGGTCATTGTAGTGACTGTGATGAGGACAATACGAGGGATTAGGGTCATTGTAGTGACTGTGATGAGGACAACACGAGAGATAGGTTCATTGTAGTGACTGTAATGAGGACAACACGAGGGATTAGGATCATTGTAGTGACTGTAATGAGGACATTGATGCAACAGTAATGACAACTCGCAGGATAGGGTCATGCACCCTACTCACCTCTACTACTTGTGGAGCATTACTGTTAACTTTACTTTTGCCTTGCCCGTCAATTCAGCCAAATTTGTTCTCAATGAGTTGCCATAATCATGCATCTAAATTCTCAAAAGTTGGGGACGAATGAGATCTCTTAAGCATTGCTGATCGTTTTTTTGCCAATCAATAACCTACTGTGTAAACCAGTTAATTGTTACCCCAAGCTATTGTTTTTTTTTAGGAATAGGTGTCTACACTCGATAAATTAATTATCCCAAATGGCGACAGTTTTTGTCGAATCCTAAAGCTGATTTTACTATTGCAATAGGGTAGGCGCATATTGTTTTCATTCATTTTACATTGGTGAATTCTTTCGAATCTGATGTCAGCAATGGTAGACATTATAAAAGCAATATGTTTTGCTCATAGAGCGTGCGAAGTCATTGTAAAAAGCATTGCTTTTACTCTAGCTTTCTTGAAGCATTTCTTCAGAGGGTAGAAGGGACTGAATAGTTGAGATTTTATTTTACTTTCTAATTTAGTTTTCAACAGTTGATCAGTAACCATGATGTTCTTCTTTAATTATCATAATCACGTATTACTTATTATGATGATTTTCTTGTCTTTTTACAGATCGAAATTAGTATATTGAACGAGCCTGCCGTGACCCGCTCTGCATGAGGCCTCCAGTGCGTCCTCAGTTTGTACAGTTCTCTCTCCATCTCCTGCTGTGTCTGCAGTACTGACACTCTTCATCATTATACCGTAACTTAATCATCAATTTCAATGACACACACGAGATAAGCCTCGAAGAAACACCTCTTCTAAAACTTCTTCTGTCAATCGTCCCTAAGAA
The DNA here is from genome assembly GCA_006783055.1 of Trinorchestia longiramus. Classification (NCBI taxonomy): domain Eukaryota; kingdom Metazoa; phylum Arthropoda; class Malacostraca; order Amphipoda; family Talitridae; genus Trinorchestia; species Trinorchestia longiramus. The sequence continues at coordinate 160,720 of VCRD01000034.1, read as the reverse complement.
ATGTGGGAGGTCATGTCAGCTAATCGTGTAACCCAGCAAAAATTTTGTATTTTGTGATTTTCAATTTCCTCATTTAATGACGATCACAGACCATGATCGATTTATGATATTGTTTGAAGAGGTGTTTTGTTATGGCGTAACTTTTCTCATAGCTTTTTCACCGTGACATGGTGTTCATAACGTCATAATATAGCAGACCCTGGTGAGCCAGTCGTGCTCAGTCCAGTCTGAATGTCTTGTCTATGTTCTGCACGATCACTTGACCTGCGACTGCCATCTTGCTCATTATTTTGCGTTGCTACTCACCAAACTTCATCGTGGTTTCCCGCGTCACAGCTAATGCATTGCTGATGCATTCATTTCTCTAGCTACTCTCAGTAACCAGAGATACTCTCGCCAACAATAGGTAATGTTTTCATGTTTACCTCTGATGGTTACTACGGGAACAGAATACTGCTGATTGACGCAATGATCATGTACAAGTTTAGAATGTATGTGTGTCACCTTTCCTTTCTTTTGCATCATTTGAGGTGTTAAAATACCTAAAGGGTTTTGAATAAATAATAACACTGATTAAAATTTACCTATCCCAAAAACAGTCATGTGAAGGGGAAAGGATCCGTATAAAATACATTATTATTTTCAAACCTAAATATTCGCACACCTCGTGGCTCGTATCACTCATGCAGCGATGGTAGGGTGCAAATTGACTCGAGTTACAAAGAGGAGAACAAGGTTTAATATCACCGCAGTCAATTGATCGAAAGTCAACACACTTGTATTGGAGTGCGTCTGGGTTGATAAAGAACTTGATTTTGTTAGCTGTCTGCCCAGAAGTTATCTAACTGGGCGCATGGACTCCAGGACGTGCGTGAGTATATCCCAAGGAGGTCTTGATGCACAATAAGAGATATAACATGTAAACATGATCTTTTACAAAGCACTATCATGCGTATTATACTCGAAGAATTCGGGGCTCAGACTGTGTCTCGACGAGTTGGAAATTCGCGGATGCTTCTGACATCCTCAGGTGTTTTTGTAGGAGGATAAAGTTGGGGAACTCTTGTGACATTCATGGCCTACAGCGATGATCTGGTTCGAAATTTTACCAATTCCAGTGACCCGCTCATCTTTTATAATTTCATCAACGACGACCCAAAGATAGTTTTGATCTTCATTGCGAAAATCTGTATTAGACATTTAGTATTGAAAATATATTCCCTTGCATTCTTTGTACCTTTTCTAGTACAAAGAAACGGAAATTATTCTATTTTGAAGATCGTGGGCTCAGTACATGGTCCACGTTGAGTGCACTTCAGGCTCGACGCGTGATATTCCTTGATGTTTGTGTTCACTTACTTCAAAAATTTGTTATGCTTCATTACAAGCTGCTGTAATATCTTTCAGCGTATCCGTCAAGAAAAATGCCCCATTGTTTTAGGATGCTTGATTCACCTTGTAGTACGTGGTTAACTGTACATCTACGCCTTGGTGCGTGTTGTTTATACACTTCCTTTGTGTTTAGTTTTATACAGATCGGACCTTCAAGCATTTACAGTTCAATGAATTTTGAAGTTAGTATTGGAGTCTAAAATTAGTTTTCCATGTCTCTGCTCACTTTAATGTGAATTGAAACGTGATATATTTGTACTAATTCTACCGATGACTTGTTTTATAAAGTTAATTCATGCGTGCTGTTGTGTTCCATGCTCACGGAGTGCTATCTTTACTGCTTCTGGTTGTCAGAGTGAATATGAAGATATAACATAAAGGTTCCTTAAAGAGTTATTTCATCGTTCTTCCTTTTTTCGATGTTCAAACAGTAATTTGCTTTCAAAATTTCGTCTAACGCATTCGACAGGGTTTGAAGAGTATATGCAGTCAGGGTTTCATAAAATGAATTTAGCTCTAACACATTTGACTTGCTTTTATGTGGAGACACATTGCTTTTATGTGGAGGAGCTTAGCTCGACGCTTCCTTCCACGGGTATGAGATGTTGTCTAAAAAAACCAGCCAAGGCCTCATTTTGAAACAATCCCAGTTAAAGAACGGATGACTTCAATTGGTCAGTAGAAATAAGGTAATCAACTTATGATTTATAAAGACCTCACACGGATGTTCTCGACTCTTTTCACTCCTGTAGAGTGCGCAGTTTGAAGCTAGATCGCTCGTTGTACCTCGTCCTTGTTTAATCCTTGAATATCTTGTTTGTGTTGTAGTTGCAGCTAATCAATCATTGACATCGTTGTGCTCATCGTATATCATGTTAGGTATCTGTTGACTAACCTTTAGCGTTGGTTTTGTGTAGATACTCGCACTACTCGGTATCCCCAAAAATGTACTCGCTCTTTGACTGCCTCGTACCTTTGACTCGTATATTTTGTTTTATTTAGGTGTTTATTGACATAGATGCAAGACTAATGAGTTAAATTAGAGGGAATAACATTAAATCTGAGAATATTGAATGTCATAGAAGAAAACTAATTGTCTCCTCCTAGTAATGGGTAGTCAAAGAACGATTTCATTTTTTGGGACACCCTGTACATGTTCGAGCAGTTCATGCGGGTATCATTGTGCTTTTTCTAACTAAGTGATCATTGTTTTTTTCATCAGTTTAGTTTTAATGTTTCCATAATTTTTTCCGAAATTATGATTAGTAAATTTATGCTCTTTTAAATAGAGATCGAGAAAATTTTCCTCGTAAAAATACGCTTTTGATTTTGGTAGAAAGGAACAATTTTATGTTCATATAATGCTGAAACAGTGTATGCTCAATAGTGAGTGAATATAATTCACTTTCATTTGTCTAAAGTTCTGAAAATGTTCACTCATGAATTTCTTTCCGAATTTTTAAAATTTGATTCCATGTTTCTTAAGGGACTGTGTTCTGTGATTTAACATTCTATGTCATACTTCTATGTAAACTGTTTCAATTTGTTAGGGTTGAAATGTTTCATCTGTTTTGATCTGTAAAAATATTGGTGTGCACTATTTTTCTGTGTTTATTGAAGTGCCTATGTCTGGTTCTATAAATTTAATGACGTGAAGTATTATCAACGCTGCTTATTTGTTTCTGAATAAACTATTTTTTCTTGGTAAGAATAAGTATTGCCCCTTAATGTATCTAGTTGACTCTGAAAATCCCTTTCAACTCATCTTTATTTTACGTGTTCCTTGCAGTTCACTGCTGTGTCTGAATTGAATCTGATGTGAAATTTCTATAGCTAGATATGAGTGATACTGAAGTTTCGTATTTTAGGTATCATGAAATGGACAGATACAACATCAAACAGCTACTATCCACACGAGTGTCGTTTTTTATACTTTGAGTAGATGATGTTATGCACCATATCTACTTTTGGCTTCAGTTGTTTGTATCTTGAGATGCTCCCCGAAATAAGGTGGCCACACCTATTGTGAATCATTTTAACCAGAATTGGTGCGTATATTTTGTGACCTGACGGAAATTGGGCGCTGTAGTAGAATTCTTGGTCTCAAGTGCTGTAATTTGCGTCACGGTTGCATCAATGTCACTGTCTAGTTGTACTCCATTTTCATCATAAATATTTAACTCACCGTCTTGTAGATCATCATTTTGGAGTAAGGTTTATTTTTACTGTGTATTAAGGTTAAAAATCGTGTATTATCCAAAAATAACATTGATATTTTATGTCCTTTCATTGAATCCTTTGCTAGAAATGTAGCTTGTACGGCTAGAAAACGAGCGACTTCTAAACGAAACTGAGGTCTGCTGGAGAATCGTGGCTTTTCATCCTTCTCTTGGTTAACTTACAGCAATGCAAGTTAAGTAATGAACGTCGCGTTAGTTAATCTTTTGGAATTTCTTGTTGTAGGCTCAATTCTTGAGTTGACGCTAGAATGAATAGCCTTTTATTAACGATGAATTTTTTTAAGTCTTTGCTAGTATCGTAGCCATATATACTTGAAAAAAAAACTATCAAAGAAATGGGTTTCGCTGTTCCTACAATTTATGAGATTAGAAAACTTTGATGTTGGGTTCATGGCAGGGGCGCTGAGCCGCATAAATATTTTTTCTAATTGTTAGGGTTGAAAGTTAATGTTAAAAAAAATTTGTTCAGTGAGACAAGATCAGCTTACTATGATGAATGAATTTCAACCGATATAATATTAATTTGAAGAGTATGATTTGCCCTTCAAGAAGTAGTCCCATGCCTGACATGAAATAGACACCGGTTCAGCTATGAGATCTGATTCAATCAATCAAAACAATATGTCATTTCGTGGAACAGGTGATCGATCCAACGGGATAAGACCTCGTTCGTAGGTCGAAGTTATTTTTACAAACTAGTTTAAATTGTGAAATCTTGAAAAGCCCTCCATTTATGCAAAAGCTCTTCCATGGCGGTGACGTTCGTGAAGCCATGGAAACTGAAATATTAGCTGTGAGTATGTCCTATAGCTCTTTACTGCCGAAATAATTTAGTATGAAAACTAATATCTAATACATCAATTGTAACACTGAAAACTTGTTTAGAAACGCTGAACTCAAAAAATATCCTCGCATCATCAGAGCAAAACCTGACGAGTAAGGGATTTTTTGAATTCGTTAAATTATGAACTGATATTCTTATACATATGCAAGAAGTTTGTAACTGCGGACGAATTCGTCCGTCACAGCAGTAAAGGGTTAGTAGTGCGAAGTGTGTATGTAGAGGTTTTTAAAAAATAAATGACCATCTAACAAGAGATGTATTTATTCCTAAGGTGTTGCAACACCATTTGCTTTCAAAACAGCTTCAATTCTATACGGATGGGGTTCTGAGAGTATTTGAATTGTTTCCATTGGGAAATTGTTCCGGTCTCCTACAAAAACAGCTGCTAATTTCTTCCACAACGATAGAGGTAGGTATATGCTATTGTTTTCTCCTGAACAATATCCGTCACTGTACATAAAATTATGCTGATATCTAGCAATTATACTGACCACAGAAGATGCTTGATGATTAACCTATGCTCCACAAACTAAAGCTTAACTTTTATGGTCGTGTAAAGACTCAGTATCTTTTGAAATCTGGGAGTTAAAGCGAGTTGAATGATCGTCTTCACAAGGACTTCATCTTTGAAGTTATCGAGATATTAATAAACAGTAATCGAAGGCCCAAATAAATACAAGTCTTAAATAAATAAATTAAAATACATGTTTTTTATGCATTGTATTGTGGATACCAAAGGTACGTCCTTCAATGTGGAACATCCTTCTCAAAGCCCGCGTCCACTGGCAAATCAAACGAAAATTCAGTAAAAAACAGGGTAATTTTAACATGTGGGTCCACTGGTATATAGCATAATTATAAGTTCGAAATAATTCTCCGGTGAAGAGTATACATTACGAACCGTTACTGTCACAGTAGTTACTTATTTTAGAGTTGATTTTAGTTCATTAATTTTTCATGACTAATAGATTGGAAAAGATGGGATGGACACACAGATAGAGAGAGAGACGGAGAAAGAGATACACTGCGTATTATAACAGTAAATGTGCCGGACAGCAGAATTTTAGTGAGAAAAACGGCAACAGCGTCTTCAACAAACTGATTTGTGATAGCAAGGCAGGAAACAAATTTCGGAGATACTTGAATGTTGGTAGTGTTTTCCGTAGACTATTTTTCGTTCGTGGTAATGGTTAGGTATATGGCTCATTCTTTTGCCTATTTAATTGGTCTGTAAACACGTGAATGTTGGTGTGTAACATTCATTGCACTGCTAGAAACATAGAGTATTTTTTGTGACCATGTTAAATAATACATTCGCTATAAAAAACTAATTTTCTTATGATGTTAACCATTAGTTCGTTGCTATTGCTTTGTCCTAGTGATACAGTACTGTTCTACATCAATTTTCCTGGAGATATGTTCGGAATTTAATTCTAAACTTCGTGCACTTCGGTAACATCAATATCTGATATTCACTCCATGCAAGGAAAGTCCCATGGTGCTGTGGTTAACGCATTGGATTACTTAAAAAGAGGGTTCTAACTTCGCTCTGCAGCTGGTTCACTTTTTAAGAGAATAATTTATATTCACTCGGCGTAGTGTAATTAAATTAATTGTGAGTGTGTCGTCACTGCTTCAATTTTTTTTGTACACTAGCATTGAAAAAAGGTGAAAGGTGCACTAGCACTGAACACCAAATTTTCAGGTCCATTGTCCGACGTGGTTATCACTTGACCACAGGGACCTTACTATCGGGAGCTGCATTTTAGATACTAGTGTAACACACACTGCATTGAATCCCCCACCGGAACAGACGCGACCTGGTTTCTATTGAAGAACAACATGGTTTTCAAGTTCTTTTTGATGAGTCAATGCAGAGCGGCTATTCTGTCGTATTGTATGATATTTTTATAGCTGTAGTGGGTCCACAAATATTGTTGCAACACACCAATGAAGTTTCCTTGTCAAAACTGAAGAACTTTCAAAATTCCTTGTCACGGTTCCATGTTATCGGTAGATAAGACACAAAATGGATGTTCTATATATATTATTGAAAAATATTCATTTAAAGCACAATAATTCGTCGTAAATCTTTAGTGTATTCATCTTTATATTTTTATAAACTTTATAATATTATGAACTAACCTTCTACAGGGACAAGTAATTATAGACTGTTTTCCCATCCCTTCTCGTACATTTAATTCATGTTAGAGCTTTAAAATTTGTTCAAGTGTTATTCGTCTCAAGATGATACTGTTTATATCATTTTTTCACATCAAAAGTGTGAAAAAAGTAAGTGAATCTCATTACTAATTAATTGAGTTTTGGTGCATGAATGCATGCTGCTGCTTTCACTGTTTCCAGATAAATGGAAATTTCTGTAAATTGCAATTCCTGGAAACAGAAAGCTAAGTGAGGTTTCATTCAGGAATGTAATAAAGACGCTAGAAAAATACTACCAAGCTGAAACAAAACCATTGCACGGTGCTTCGTAGTCATGCGCTGATTTATTGATGTTCACAGCATTTCAGCTTGATATCCCAGAATCCAGAATTTTCTTTGGTGCAGAATTCAAACACAGAATCTGGAAATCTGCGAAGTCTACTTCAATCTTGGTTCGAAGGCGTCAACTTCAACACAAGTCTCCCGCTGTTGTCGTCAGGTGCTGCAGGTTATGGCTGTTTCTGTGGCTGCCACACGACAACAACTTGGAATTACGTTCTCAATAACATAGTTGTATTCTTTTCTTTTGTATTAGAAATGTAGAATAATTTTTTATGCAGAACATATTTGCTCGATTATATTTTCGCTCGCAGAGTATAAGAATTTGTAGGCCCGATGTGTTTTGCTCGTCTCACTTGATTGTCAGCTAGTCTCTTTTACATATATTGAACAACTTCTCTAAAATTTTGAGTTTGGTCACAGAAAATGTATTGAGAAATATTGACAAATTTTCCATAATCTTGGGGAAAAATGCTCAGCTTACGCCTAAACTGTTCAATACGCTTAGTTAAATTCATTAATGATAAAATATTATGATATAATGAGCTTTGTCTATTGATTAATTACTTTAAATTATTTTCAATTTTAATTTTCAACTCAATTATGATCATGACTTCTACTTTCAATTCAATCTTAAATAGTGATGATTGTGGACTGTCATTAAATTTATTCATATTCAGTAAACCTAGACGATTGAACCAAAAATAAAATTTTATGCGTTGTTTTTCACATGTAGGAAACTTTTATGACGGTGCAATGCAACTTGCACTTCAAACTTTTAACGTCGGAAGTAAAGACTTTATAGTGTTCTTGCATTTGACGCTATTATTTTTTACTCATGTAAATTAGAGTAATTTTTACAGGCGAAGAAGAAAACTGTGCAAGTTCATATTCTCAACTCTAGAGCTCAAATTGTAAATGAACTCTTCCTTAGATTAAAATATTGTAAATAAACTCTCCCTTAGATTGAAAAATTGTAAATGAACTTTCGCTTAGATTAAAATATTGTAAATGAAGTCTCCCTTAGATTAAAATATTGTAAATGAACTCTTCCATAGATTAGAATATTGTAAATGAAATTTTCTTTAGATTAAATTATTGTAAATTAACTTTTCTTTAGATTAAAATATTTGCCCGAACTCGGAGCTTGAACACAGCCTCGCTTCACCGCTTGCGCAGTCCTTCACCTCAAACAGTGAGTATGCGTTACGACTCACCATCTTTAGACAATTTCAAGAGACTTTGCTTATTTAAGTTTCAAGTTTATTCATGAGTGATATTAATGTTTACAGTGACTCATTTTGGTAGATGTTGGCAGTGAAGTTGCTAATTTATTTAAAAGATATATTCAGCTACTGCATAAATTTACTGATAATCATTACACTGGGTAGCAACAATTTTTCGCATATAAGGGGAGATTGTTGTGGAATATTGGGGTCGCTGAATTTGAACATCTCATTAGTTTTGTCCAGTTAGCTCTAGTTTTTGAGATATTACGGAAATGCGTTTTTCGTACATGCCAATCCGTACACATTGATACTACAGGGTACGGTAACATAACCATCTTTTTTTAAAAAGAACTTCCTTTGAAAAAGTTAAGTTATGTTGCCGCACCCTGTACTTCAGTGGTGGAGTGAGGACGCATCAGTAGGCCACGATAAGTCAAAGAGCCGCACGTTTTAAAATCGGGCAGTGGTCTTTAACCCTTTCGATACCATGATGCAAATATCAGAACCTTTTCAACATATTTAACATCAAATTTTAAAAAAAGATGCTTGTGATGTTTTATGGTCACTGCATTGTCCTGATCAAACTGTAGCTTGCACCGCCCTACCAGCGTTTGCACAGACACACGTGTTGCTCTGCATCTTAAAATATGCAAAATTAGAGCGGTACTTATATGTACCGTCAGTATCGAAAGGGTTAAGATAATACAACGTTTAAACAGAATGGTTGATAAAAACAAACAAATCCAAACTCCAGCACAAGTAATTTAATGGGAAATTTATTCTGATCACAATTCTGCTTTACAATTCTTTCAAAATCTGGCACAATTTTGGTGGTAGAGGCTCTTGCCATTGCATTTAAGTTTGTGTCTGATAACATGGATCTGTTCTGGCACTTGTTGATTTGTATACAGGAAAAACTCTGCTCGCAGACGTAAGTGGATCCTAAAGTAGAGAATTATCTAGCAGTAAGTTTTTTAAATATGAAAAATATATAGTGAATTATAAAGCCCTGCTAACGTTAGGGACTGAAACATTTCCTTCAATGAATGATCAGATTGAATGTCTATCAATTTAAAGTGTAATTCATCAGGTGTTGTATTGACATCAATAGAAAGAGGAGAAGTTAATTAGTTGAATTTAAGCTTAATCTGTCAGAACTCTTCAAACCTTCTTTCAAACTTTTTAGTTAAACTTCTCAAGAGAACGCTAAATTTTGAGCCCATATTTACAAAAACTTTCTTTTTTCCTAATAATGTAAATTTTTTAATGCGCTTGATTAATTTCACTTTTGGACCAAGCATACGATCCAGAACATTATCAAGTAAGCCACGAGATTGAAATACGCACATGAACATTGAGAATCGTTCAGTTACCATGACTCATAAAATGTCCCCTGTGAGAGCAATAAATTTTCTAGTTGCGCTGAAAAAACCGTTAAATTTAGGCTAAAACTGTACTGTAGCAAAAATTCTATTAAATACTAATGAAATGCAGTCAATGTAGGCAAAGGTTTAGTTCTATAGTTACAACAATCAAACCCATGTCGTGGGTGTTTTTATTAAGGTAATGTTAAGCATGTGATCGGCCTGTAATTTACAGAACAGTGTGACAATGTGTGCAGATACTACAACAGAGTTGTAGTATCTGTAACCATTGTTTGTGCTGTTTCAATGAACTCCAATAATTTATAAATAGCCATTTAAATTCAACAATATATTTGTAATTCTCATACCAAAATTAATGATTAATTTTGGTGATACGACGGTTTTTTGATTGTATTTTTGGCGGGGCTCTAACTTTTTTTAAGAAAGGAACACAGGGCAGAAAAATGCATTGAGAGTCGTGAGGAAGAATATACTCCCTCTTGTCATAAACAGTTGATGCACAGATGATACTCATATCGTGAAGTATCTCACAAGTGCCAAATCTGGAACTAATTGTTAACATATTTTTAAGGGTTAACATATTTATAGGCAATCATATCCGACAAGAGGAGAATAAGTTCAAAACATAAGATGTAACATCTCTTTCTGGTTATGTAACTGAAGTCCCGTTCACAATTTTTTACAAGTAGCCTTTTATATTAGTGTTGAAGTGGCTGAATGTTTTCCGTATGAAATCTGTGTTTTTCCCGATCACCGTGTAAAACAATATTCTCAATTATTTCGAATGAAATGGAGAGGAACCCTCAGTAGGCAGCATAGTATAATGAGTTCCTGCAACCAAATTGAAAATGACCAAATGTATGAACACCTTACCTTTATATTGTCCATACACATCAAGTATCATGCTGTAATTCGATTGCAGACAAAATGAAAATGAAAAATTTCGCAGTGTCATGTACCTGAAATGCGGTTGAGCTTCATGCTTGTACTCCATAGTAGCGAGACACTACTAGTGATTTTCTAGTAAATAGTATTACACTAACTCTGATATTCAGTTTCGCTCGAACTTGTGGGATTCAAAACACTGGAAATAAGAAAAATCAAGCAAAATTACAAAAAATTGCAGGGAACACACAATTAAAAAGCCATCCGAAGCGTCGAATAATCTCATGAGTAAATTGATATGCCAATTAATTTAAATAAAGCGAATAAAGTTATTGTGACGAATGAAACTGGTGTATGAAAAATTAACACGCACCCAGCAGCACAGTTTCAGCGGATTAATACATTTAATTAATTCGAACGTCAATTTGGATGTTCACTACTAACGTATGGAAAAAATACCACTTTAGTCTTACCGACAAACGAATAGTGTTGAACTAATTGCGGTGTAAAGTTGTTGACTCAGGTGTAATTTTTTAAATTTTATACAGTAATAAACTAAAGATATAAACTTTTCAACATGTGCATGAAATGTCATTTAACTTTACCAAGAATGCCAGGATAAAAATGTGTGCTATTCACAAATTTTTACATAAAACTCCTGGATATCATACAGGATTTTAATTAACTGAAATTCTGCATACTCGTGCAGATAGAATTTTTATAAATCCTAGGAAGCGAACTCCGTGATATCAGAGTCTATATTGACGGCTTTTTAATTCCAACCAAAATGAAATAAGGCACACTCAAAAATTTGCATCATTGGCTTCCTGATGCCAAGTCATATTTGAGTCTCTGGCCTTATGTTTACTTTGCACCTGATTTTTCTGCGTTT
>VCRD01000034.1:104582-148456 GCA_006783055.1 Trinorchestia longiramus | reverse complement strand
CGAACGTCAATTTGGATGTTCACTACTAACGTATGGAAAAAATACCACTTTAGTCTTACCGACAAACGAATAGTGTTGAACTAATTGCGGTGTAAAGTTGTTGACTCAGGTGTAATTTTTTAAATTTTATACAGTAATAAACTAAAGATATAAACTTTTCAACATGTGAATGAAATGTCATTTTAACTTTACCAAGAATGCCAGGATAAAAATGTGTGCTGATATCATACAGGATTTTAATTAACTGAAATTCTGCATACTCGTGCAGATAGAATTTTTATAAATCCTAGGAAGCGAACTCCGTGATATCAGAGTCTATATTGACGGCTTTGTAATTCCAACCAAAATGAAATACGCCACACTCTCAAAAATTTGCATCATTGGCTTCCTGATGCCAAGTCATATTTGAGTCTCTGGCCTTATGTTTACTTTGCACCTGATTTTTCTGCGTTTTTTGCCTAAGAAAGAATAAATACAGTGCAGGTGCAATCAGCATTGCCCCAACCGCCGGAATTTAATATCATTTGAAGAAATTCCATCGAGTTCCTCATTCGGCATACTTCAGTTAGTTGAGCGATCATTACTGCACTGGGACTGATGAAATTCTTTGGAAGCTTCAAAGAATGGCAGGAATCCGGCGTAGGGTCCCATTGTGCAATTTATTGCCGCCGTCACTAAAGTATTGCAGGTATTAACGAGACTCCCAGAAGTCTGAAGAAAACTGTTGAATGTTCTACTCATGGAACTGATTGAAGTGTAATCCCTGTATTCAGTTTTTGCTTCTCAACTGTTCTAAAAAATTACAGTTTACTATGAAACTAGTCTATAAGGCATTATTTTACAATCTCACACGCTTAACTTTGCACAGACTTACAAAAGATTTTAAAGTCTTGGCTGACTTGTGACTAGATACTACACACTGATTTGTAAAACGATTCCTTATTTTCTTTGAAATAATTCGAATTTGTTTTTAATGCATTTTGATTTTTTATTGCATTCTAACCATAATTTTTTTAGTCCCCTGATGCCATTTACACATCATCAACGTACTGTGATAAGAACTTAGTTACATCCCAAGTTGAAAAAAAGTGCTTCAAAATATGATTTAAGGCATTCAGAGTTATGTTTTAGCATGATATTAAATATTATTCCACTTCGCTGGTGAAGAGACGGGGAGTATTTATTCCTTGAACACGAATATTTTGACAGTAAGTGTGTTTTTAGAAACGCATAAAAAGGGTAAATCTAAGGGCTGATTCAACAACTACCAGGTAATATTTATCTTACTTGTATTCATGGTCTATGGTTCCATACAAAATTAAACAAAGGTGAGAAACAATTTGGATTTTGTTAACTTTTTTGCTGCAATACCTGCTTATCAAAGTCTATTAACGTATTAATGGAAGTTCAGATCAATATATCAATATTTTGAGATAATTCGCCTTCTAATTTTCTTATGAATATACCGTGCATTTCGGAAAGATTACATTACCTTTTTTCTGTCTGGTAAATAACTTGCCAAAATCATCGATGGGGTGAAAGTGCTTATGCAACTCTTTATTAAAAGATGATTCATTGGTGCCATAAAAATAGAATTAGATGTATTTCTCATTATCTGAGCAGAATCATTGCATCAAACTGGCTTTGATGGATTTGCTTTGGTTACGGATGACATAAAATTCTTAATTTTCAGGTAAATATTAGTTAGCTAAATGTGATTACTTACAAAGTTCTTGGCTTTTAATTAAATAAAAAATTTACTCGTGAGTGTCATTTGAAGCTATAACGTCAGAGAGAACAAAAAGAAAAGCGAAAATTTTCTCTCTTAGGAAAAGATTTGTCTAACTTTAGCCTAATTGAATCAAATTGAATTTAAATTCATAATGTTTCTTACAATTTGATTCACAAATACAACTCGTGAGTAACGCTCAAGAACCGCAGCAAAAATTTGCTAACTTTAGAAGGTATGAAGACACAGTTGGAATTTAACACAATGCACTGACACCGGTAAAATCAAGGTAAATAAGTGGCTATGGTGAAATAATTATGTATGTTGCATAGTTATCAAGTAACTACTGATAATTAAAGAAAAATTTAAATATCATCTTCAAAGATTAACAGGTACAATTATATTCACCATAACCACTTTTATCTTGATGGTCGAATTCTATTGCAGCACTCTTTAATCAATCAATCCTTTCGTGTCAAAAAAAAGTTATTTACAAAAATTAAAACGCAGAAACTTTTCTACTTGTGCATCAAATATTTCCGACCAGTTGAATTACTTGAAAGCAATGATTTCTAAGTTCATAAAAACGTGTCCAACATAAAGATATCGATGAACATGCTAAAGGAAATATTTCAACACTTGTCAATTCTGCGTTAGAATGACGTACAGTGGCCACCCTGACCACCAGATGCAAATAGATCTAAATCCTTTATGTTTTTCCTCCGTATATTTTGAAGGTAAGAGTGTACACCACGGTGCCTGATTCTTTCACGGAATAAATACAAAACTTCGTTCCAGAAATTAAAAAGAGGACTGCAGAGATACTGAGTAAAATGATAAACAACTGCATAAAAATGCGTGCATTAACTTAGACATTATGCTCCGTAATTAAAATGTAAGTTGTACATTAATATCCCTTTTATTATTTTTAATTATCCAAACATAATCTCAATCAATTTGAAATTTTCCAAATATTTTACATTTAAAGTGTTTGTGTTACTGCTATTTTTAAACAGCAAAATACATATATATGATACCCTGTGTAAAATCTAAATCTATTCCTGAAAGCCAAATTAGCAATGCTCCTCTGGAAGCAATGTTTCTCAACTTTTTATCTCTGCTGCGTGAGTCAGTATGCCTGAACAACTTCTGCAGCCCGTATATTTATGGGCATAACAAGCTACAGACTTAAAATGTTTATTGATATCTAGTAAATTGTATTAGAGTAAAAAGTAGAATGCCATGAAACGCCCCTCATTTTCATTCAAAAATAATGCATCGATGCGTACTTCCTTTTTTGTCGTTGGAACCATTTTAATGCCTTTTATCGGTCAGCGTGTTTACTTTTATTATCGAAAGGTTGGAGTCTCACCTGCAGTCAACGTCCTAGCTGGTTCGTTGCTAGCATATTCAGATTGAGATTCGCTCACCAGTCGACCAAGCTGGTGATTGCAGAATCTCGATTGCCAACGCTCTTATTGATTTCTTTGAATACAAGGGAAACTGAAGATATTTTGTTTCCGCTAGTTTTCTCATGCTTTCTCTCCTTTGAAAAGTTGTAGGAGTCTGGAATCGCGTGGCAGTGGTTTTAATGTTCTCAGAAAACTCTCATATTTACTCCTTTATTCATTTCATGACAAGATTGTCTACGCCGTTCGCAATGCAAAATATTTATTATATCCTTGCTCTAAACACAGGACTGGTGAGACGTTTCCCTGCCACCAAATAAAACTAAATTGTGATTTTCTATTCATTTTATCTGATACAAATGATTACGTACCGTGAGAACCTAATTCCTTATTAAAGTCGCTTAAGTCTTTCATGTCTTCTTGCTCACGTATTTCCGGGCAATCGCTTTTTTCAAAGGAATCATTACTGATCCCTGAAGAGCTAACTGAGCTACAGATGCTTTGTGTTTTTTTCTTTGAGAAAAAAACACGATGCTCCTAGAAGGCGCAGGCGAGTCTTATTTTGCCCATTTGCTCGTGGAAGTCGCAGATCTACCAACCTTTTCACCAAGCGTTTTCCTTTCTTACTTTTTTGCTGTTCTTTCAAGATATTTTTTCTTTGGTTATGATGGGTTGTATAGTATTAGAAGTTGCAGTGAAAGTTTTAGCTACAAAAATATTGAATTATAAAATGTTCGGAATAATGATGATAGTGAGAATAAAATTTACTATAAATAATAAAATAATTTATTTTCATATTTAGTGACTGAGTATGTTTTTGCAAGAAGCTGTGGAGTCGTGAGTATTATTTTTGCATTCAAATTCTGTAGAAAATCTTCCCAAAAGACGTTTCCAGCAGCCATTTTATGCCTTCCATAACACTTATTTAAGATGTAGGTATTCAATTTTATAAAATGGTTCATACTTGCCATCAAATTAAAAATTGTAAAGAGGAAATTGTCATGTTCTATTCAACAAATAAAAAGGAACCCACCCCGTAAGGAGTGATTCGTAAATTGAATGCAAGTATCCAAAGTGAAAAAGTTTTCATATAATCCACTAATTTCAAAGCTGTGGTCGTAACTTTACAAAAAACTAAGCCTCCGATAATTTTTTAACAATAAGTAAAACGTAGTGCCCATCATCATAGGTAATGGTGCATTTCATCAAGGACAATTAATAAATTTTCCAGCCCCAACTTGAGCTCCAAGGAAGAGATTCTAATATCACGCTCTCACTCACACATCACTGCAAGAATTCGGTCTCTCCAGCTCACAATGTCAACTTGCATAAAAGAAGCCGAAAAAATGACCACGATGAAATCCTGTGATGAGAACTGCGTATCCGAGTCATCTGTTTCAGCTGCAGACTGCCCAACAACGAACGGGAAAGAATCTAACGCTGAATTAGTGTATTCGGATCTGAAGCTTGCTGATGTTGAAAGTGTTGTTACTTTCATGGCTGAACATTTCTATCCTAGAGAACCGCTGGTGAGTATGATTGTTTCTATTGTTTTAAACTTGTGTCAAGTGTGCCGTCTGTAAAAGATCTTGTTTTGTCTTGTTTGAATGCTTTAAAATTAATTCCATAATACATTGTCATCATAATTCTTAATTAAGGTATGAAATTTATACCGATGTAGTATGGAGCACTAACTTCTTAATGTTTTCAGAGTAATAACGTATACATATGTACATGAAACAGAGGTCATTGATTTTTAAAATCCCTATAGATGTATTTGTTGTTTGACAGATAATCTCTTACTTGCACTGGAGATAAGTAATATTCATCAATTAAGGAGCATCAATCAAGTAATTACAGTTGTTTTGAAGAGTAGGAAACAAGATTACTGTAGTAAAGAACTTAACTTTTGTTTTGAAGGGATTCTTCTATCATTAATGACTCCATTTCTAGTTTTCGCTCGTATATCGGGCATGCAGTGTTGGTAGTGACAAATAATTAAAACAAACTGCAAAACAAATTAAAAATAGTCCACTTCTTTAGATTTCATAAGCTTGATTTATGTTGCAGAGCACAGGGCTGCACATGACCTACGATGACAACAAGGAATGGATTCACGACTCCGTGAAAGCTTGGTTGCGTAGTGGGGCATCGGTGGTGGCCAAAGATCCTAGCACTGGTGACATCGCAGGGACAATTCTGGCTACTGTGCTCACTAGCAACAACCACACATCATTCGATGAAGCTCTCAACAGTCCTCGCATTAAGGTGAGGAGCGTCTTGTAAGATTGACTTTCGCGAATAAGCGCATCTCGAGATTTATCTTCAAAAGGGGGATATCTCGAAGTATTATACATTTGGTCACATGGCATGTCTCTTCGACGCTATTTGTTAAAGTCTTAAGCTTATTTCTATGAAATACGTTATACCTTGTAGCGTGATGGTTGATGGTAATATGAATATTACAGTTGGAGTTGATCAATGCTCATAGGTTAATCAATTCTTTTCTCATACCACTGTTTTCGTATTTTCTTTGGATATGGTATCGGAGCATGGGAAATTAAAAATTATGTTTTCTTTTTAACGCAATTTGAGCATAATCTTCCAGGTATTCAAAGTCTTTAAAAATACATTTTGATGTTAAGAGGCTTAAAATAATTTTGAAGTTCGAAAGCAATTGGAAAACGCAATCTTTTTGACTACTTCTTATGTATTTAGTTTCGGCTGAGAGATTAAAATTTACACTCGTTGAACATAATTTTGAAGGTTCTTCTAAAAATGAACACTGGATGAATTAACTGATGCATTTTCCTTAATTTTCATTCTATCAGCAAATGTTCATTGTCAACCCCAGCTACATGAAACAAATAGGGAAATTAAGTAGTCTATTTTCTGGGAAATTTACGTCGGGCAACTGAGTAATCTATTGTCCGTGACATACTAGACTTTGACTATTCGTTACATATGATCACGAAAGTTTTCGATTGATGTTCCCCCTGATACTAAAAGAAAAAAAATCATATTTTGAAAAATAGAGGGTGACATTTACCCTGATGCTTCATAAAGTTCTTTTCTTTTGAGTTGCTTTCTAATCTTATATGCAACCAATAACCAAGCTTCCCTAATTCAAAATTAATGTTCAGTTACTGTTATTTCCGCCGATTTCCATGAAATCGCACTGTGAAACACTAAAATTTACGTAGACACGCAAAAGTTTCAGCCGACCCATTCATGAATCTAAACTGGATTGTCCATCAGGTGAAGACTCTTCACACTGTGCTGTCCGTACTCGAGGCCTCCGTGGACGTTTTTGCCAGATTCTCAGTGCATAAAATCCTTGAACTGGCCATGATCACAGTGGCTGAGCGCTACGGAGGACGCGGCGTAGGGAAGAGGCTCGTACAGGTAACATGCAGGCTGTTGTCGTTCATGATTTTAACTTCTTAGTGGATCTTTATTATCACGTTCGATTCAACCTAACGTGGATGATAAAATGCGTACGGTACTTACTCAGCAATAATAAACGGAATTGAAATACGGTCCTCCATGGCAATTGATTAACTGTAGATGAATATAATGGGAGTAAAGTGATGAACACATTATTAATTTTTTTCCAGATATACTCGTAAAACACTTACAACCCTACGGGGATATTTATTCACTAAACTCATTAAATTTGTTGACATTCATCGCTTAGGATAAATATATAGAAGTTGTACTTCTCTTTTTAGAAAACATTCATGAATATATCTCGGCTTCCTGGAATTGTTAAAAGATTTCAGTTATTATTTTCTTAATAAGCATTTAGCCTATTTTTAGCGAGCAATGCCGTAACGTGGATTGGAGAGAATACTGACGAAAAAATTGGAAAAATTTGGCCACTGTGCACAGTATGGACATTTATCATTGTTCTTTAGCGTCAGTTTGTGTGTGGGTTATGCCATCAATTACTGTGCATTGTCTAAGTACTATGGGCAAGGCTAACTCTATCACTTTAGTAGACAGTCGATGTAAAGTCATTCACTTGTTCTGGTTGCTCAATATTCTCAAATTTTGAAATCATTAATTTAAACTAATTCTTTCAGAGCAGACTGTTAATTATCTTCTAATAGTTTTTACTCAAATGATCTATCTTATTTTTCTTCTTGGTTTAAGTTGTTATGACCGAAACAATGATCGTGATCATCATTTGAATCATCGTTGCATTTTCTTTACTTATGATTTGCAAAGTATATTAACTCCTTCTGGCATTATGTTTTGTTGAATGAGCAACTTGTGTAGTTGGGAATGTTCTGATGATCAGGTGGATCTTTTCGTTGCAGAAAAACAATTTTCAAATCGATCAGTTGGTGTCTTTGTGAACATTTCGAAGATTTTCACAATTATAGTGACTTTAAATGTCTTACTTTGCTTATTTACAGCCGTTTATACAAATTCTTGCTATTCATTCAATTTGAATTTATCATAAAAGCTCGAATCTCTCTTATAGATTTATCTTGACCGCTAGCATCGGGTTGTAAATTATCTTGTAGAACGTAATAATGAACGAAAATCTGGTCAGGAGAGTGAACGAAGAGGCAAAGTCTTGGGCTGCCAAGTGGCGGCTGCTCAGGCTACAGCAGTGCCGTCACAGCGTATGCTCGAAAGACTGGGTGAGTACTGATCAATTTAAAGAAAACATTCATTCCAATGGATCAAAACTTATGATATGGATTTACTTGTGTGTTGCCAAAGAAAGACTGTTAATTAACCTTGGGATGGAATAGAATTATGTACCATCCAACTTTTTGAAATATATGTAATAGGTGTACATTAATATAAATTTAAAGCCTCGTGTGAAACACAATCCAAATTTTTTACAAATATGGAATTATTAACAAATGGGGCAAGTTATTTTAATTACAACAAAGAATTTACGAATGCCATCATTACCAAAACTTAAGACACATGCTATCAAATAAACCAAAATCGTGCACAGAAGTTTTTAAAGTGATTTATTAATATTTTCAGCGGTCAAAAAGTACTCGAAAAGATTGCCTACGTTTTGTCCATCCTTCAAAATAGGATAATATCGAAACGTTTTTTCCTTAGGATTTCTAAATATTCATGTACCAGTAACAAAATTTTCATGATCTTAAACTGACTGTAATTGAAAACAGTTATATGTTTGTCATGCACATAGCATGACTTACATGAATAACGTAAAAAAATTAAAGACAATTATTTATTTTTCAAGGGATATTCTCATGTTAAGGGAATGTACATACGTCCATTCCACAAACTAATTGGAGACATGATTTGCAATTGCATCGGAGGAGTATGATAACAAACGTACTTGTAATCGTAAACAGAATTTTATGATCATTCGCATCACGTACGCATACATTCTATTTTACCTCCGGTAATCATTTACACATAGAATTACACATAAATAAAGAACATTACTGTGTTCGTGTTTTAAGTACCACTCATGCCAGGGTATCACACGCTGTACGAGATGGACTATGGTAGTTTCTGCATCGGTGGCAACCCTGTTTTCGACATGGATAACATGCTCGGATCCCCATCTGCTAAAGTTATGGCTCGTGTCCTCAATCCGCCTCAGGTGACTCTTTGGTTTACATTGAAATTTGCTTCTAAAAATGATACTTTTTATTGTGTAAACCCTGCTCTAGTAACTCTTTGGTTAGAGTAAAAACATTCGTTTATAAAGTGGTTCTTTTTTATTGGAAGTGAGAAAATGTAGTGGGAAAATGACGTTCTCGTATTGCTACTGCACAAATATTTTGTTGAAGATGACAGTTTTTCTTCCTAGGGCTAAATATTATTTTTGTGATAACATAATACCAATAATAATTGGTATAATAATAATAATTAATAATAATAGTACACCAACTCATGCTCAGTTGTTCTCAGTCATGTGTAGTGTGAACATAATTTGGCCGAATGCTGTGTATTTTATACGCTTTTATGTGTAGTATTTTGGCCTTCATTATGGCTACTAAGTAGAGAAATAGTTTATTGCTATGGAAGTGAAGAAATTTGTAGCATTAGATTTTAATGATATTCATGTTTCTGATCTTCAGAAGCAGTACAACGTTGAAAACTTGATCTCTACGATTCTAAACAACAAGGAAACATTAAGGGAGGTTCATGTCTCTATGGAGTGACTGTATTAACGAAACAAATACCTGAGGATGGAAAATAAGTTAAATATATTTAGCTTTTCTATATTATCCAACAGAAAAAACTAAGTACGTAAAAGTGTGTTTTGTGTTTCTGAGACTGCAATGATTAATTTTATATACAAGTATTCAGTGAAAAAAATTTTTCAGGTTACGACCAATTTTGATTGGAACGAGAGTCCAAAAATAAACTGAATTTCTAACTCGATGGTTTTTTGAAGTTCTAAAACGTGGCAGAAAATCACAATCAATAAAGTGTATTGAAAAATGATCAATAAAATAAATATTTCTTTTCGATTTTAAAAGATGTCGGATGCCAGCTCGCTGCTTAAATTCTTGTGATAATTAAAACTTACATGATGTTTTTTTTAAATTGAGCTTATTTTTTGGTGTAACGTCATGAATGGTTTGATCTTAGTTAACATGAATGAGTGAATAATTTTTTAACTCTACGGAAATTTCATTTTAAAAGCTGAAATGTTGCACCTGTGTTACTGGTTGGTGACGTCAGTTAAGCCCTGTTAAAGTCATGATTGTTTCAAAGTGAAACAAAATTTTTTATTCAGAACTTTTGGAATCATATGGCGACTCGAGGATATATGTACACATATAAATGCATTGAAGTTGAGTGCACAACACACCAAAACGGCTTAAATATCTTTTCAGAATTAAGAGAGAGAATGTTACCCAGCTGTGCATGGTTTTATGGTGTTAAAAGTAGTATTTTTAAAATATGCATAAGTAATTGCGATTGATATCCATTAAAACTACACATATTTAAAAAAAATCAAAAACATAACACATGTGCGTCATAGAACACAGAATGGATTTAAATCTACGGTAGATACTCCCAATATTTAAGTATCACTGCACCCTCATCAGTATGAGATACTGATGTCTGAGTCACACTGAACGAATCTCACAGAAATATTGTTTTCAGTTTTAACGGTCACTCAGTCTGAAAAAAACCATGAAAAATGAATCCATATTTAAGGATACTCGTTTATTTATTCAAGCAGAGACGAGAAGCTTTTAGTTTACATAGGAATAGGATTCCGTCTCTGAAGTTTCATGAAGTTTTCAAATGAAACAGTTCGATCCATGATTACTGAATGTCTGAATATTGTAAGTAAGTAAAAAGAAAGTCATAGTATACGGATTTCCTCTTTTTTAATTTATGAAAAAATAATTCAAGCGTTTGGAGTAAAATCCATTCATAGGAATGTTAAGCATATTATTCCAAAATAATAAGCGAAGTTTGTCTCATTTCCATAACAATACAGCTTCAGAACTTGATCATTGTGAAACTGAATTTCTGGTTACTCTTTCAATATTTTATTTTGAAAATATTGACAAAGTCGTGATTTACAAGTCGTAGTTTGACTATTTTATTCCTCGTTTGCCTGTTCACAATAAGATGTAACAGGAAAGTTCGCCTGTTCACAATAAGATGTAACAGGAAAGTTCGCCTGTTCACAATAAGATGTAACAAGAAAGTTCGCCTGCTCACAATAAGATGTAACAAGAAAGTTCGCCTGTTCACAATAAGATGTAACAAGAAAGTTCGCATATTCAAAATAAGATGTAACAGGAAAGTTCGCCTGTTCACAATAAGATGTAACAGGAAAGTTTGTCTGTTCACAATAAGATGTAACTGGAAAGTTCGCCTGTTCACAATAAGATGTAACAGGAAAGTTCGCCTGTTCACAATAAGATGTAACAAGAAAGTTTGCCTGTTCACAATAAGATGTAACAGGAAAGTTCACCTGTTCGCAATAAGAAGTACCAGAAAAGTTAACCTTTTCACAATAAAATGTACCAGGAAAGATACCTGTTGTTTTCATTGGTGACCAATTTGTCAAAGCTTTTGTGTGCACTTATATGTTACATGTGCTCATGGTGATACCAAGGATATTCCCTTTCTAAAAAATATATTAAGTTACTTTCAGGTTCCTTCGCACGTTGAATGCACTTCTTCAGTGGTGGTGATTTCTGCAATGAGATCTGTGACTCTGTCCATCGCAACTTTCAGCTAAAGTCATGTCACTATGATCACTGATGAAGAGTATTTTATGAACTGAATTTCTAACAAGAATTAAAATCGCAACGTTTTCGTAGATTATCCCTTGAATTGGACTACCATATTTCGATTTCTAGTTACAAATTCCTAATTAATTCCATCTTATTACGCTCATATTCATAGTCTACGTCGACGCAATTTTGACAGAGAATGCCAAAGAACAGCTGAGGTTGTGTTGGCAATTTTCTCAATTAGTTGCATGTGTTTGCCAAAACGAACATCCATGTTGCATAGAGTAACAAATATCATTTACGTGTATTATTTTAACTAAAGATTTTTGAAACTAACAAAAAGTCGTGCTTTATTTGTACATCCCAGGGTTCCCGTTTTTAAACTATAATTCTTACAAAAGCCATTTTTGCGACTTTTTTCCCCTTACAGATGCCTGAGGCCTCCGAGCCTGAAAGCAGCAGACCGGCCTGGCTTAACAGGCGCAAAGAATGGAGTGGGAAGCCACGTTTGGAGTGATATCCGAACTGGATTACTCGGTGTCTCTCCAGACTGCTTTAAGGGAATCGAATCACCGAAATTGATTCAACATCGGCTAATCCGACGACTGATTCATTGTTGATTGGTCTCTTGTGGATATATACCGTGATTGCTTGTCTTTTGAAGATCAGTTTAGTAAAGGTTAGTTTGGTAAAGACCCGCTCATGAAAAAGGATAAGTGGATAACGCTGATTTGCAGTGAGGGTAGATGAAAGGTTAGCTCTCTCAACAGCGACTTACTGGATGACTTTTTCGGTGAAGGTGGGCTGGCAAACACTGGGTAGGTCTGGACAGATCTTGAGACATCTTCGTCATTATCTAATACTGTCGCTGCTCTCCGGTCTCAGAAATCTGTACTCAGAATTCTTCAACCAGCCCCTTCACTAGAATTAGGAAAACATTTCTTACATTGCGCTTATATCAATTGCCATAGATAACTTCCAAAGTATGATATATGAGGGCCCAGACGCATTTTTCTCGTCAGGTTATACTTTTCTCACACTCTTTTGTTGCAATCGATCCGCACTGCTAAGAACAATAGTTGTCAGTGGTGAAAAATGATCAGTCGGTGAATGTTGACAAAGCTATTGATCCAAACACATACTGTACTACGCTTCTCACTTGACAGCCTGCAGCGTTCTCTTGTTAAGGTACGAGTACAAGAAATGCAGTGCTATGTTGAGGTTCAGCTACACGAACTAAGAAATTTATCTACATTTTCGTCCATTATTCCAACCTGGATGCTTCAACGGTACTGATCAACATGGAGTGAGTGTAATAAGAGACTGAAATGACTATCCTTATACTCCGACTGAAAACCCAAAGAAAACAGTATAACAGAAACCACGGGAAAGAAACTGTTTAGCAGTTTGCCAATTGATTTAATTATCAATGACGTCGTGTAAGTTTGCTTTGTGAATAGATAGCACTGTAGACTTCATTTCTCGTTTACAAATTAATGATATCGATTCAAAACTTTAACGACTCTAAATTCATTCTTGCAAGGTACTTCTATAAACTCTTTTTCTGTGTGTCACTAGGTTATTAACAAACATACGAGTGTATACTACTCATTCCAAATGGTATGAAACACCATACAAGATGTATAGTGTTTCATATTGTGGCTGCGGTGGATAAACTAGGAATATGATATGATATTTCAGCGATTTCCTCTTCTTAATCTCCCAGAAAGTATTTTAGAGTCGAGAACCTAAGTTGAAGTCTGTTAGTTAGGTAAGTCATGTCTACTGAATATGTGGTGTCGTTCCTATACAATTTAAGACTTAAGAGCGTTGGGTTGATGTCTTCCATGGTTACTCAAGTTCATTAAGTTTGTTCAAATTCTATTTTAAAACCCAATTTCCGTCACGTTCGTAGGCTCGAGAAATTATAATTACATAAGGCACATCTGAAAATCTGTATTAATATTTCTCTGGCATGCTGTCAGGCGAATGTTAGTTCAGAATGAGTGTGTGACAGAACTTTCAACTAACTCCTCTTACGTGTCGAGTAACTGTTAGTGGTGAAGGAGGCTTAAATTGTCTGTGCTCTGTTGCTGTTGTGCCCTGTTGTACTCTTTTCTTGATAGTTTAAGTGGATAAAATAACAGGTTATCGTATAAATCATAAGAAAAAACACTGAGGATGCTCATCATGTGCTTGTGACACTATACGTCCTGCATGTCTGCCAGTTGAGTTTGTCATTTGTTAGTTTTTCAAAAAAAATTAATCGCTGGTCTGTTAGTCCACGAACGTTCCCGGACGCAGAGTTCATTGTTTAAAATTCCATAATCAATTTAATCAGCAACTCACTATCAAGTCTTTATCCTATACAATTAATGTATCAAGATGGGTAGAAAATATGGGGCTACTTAAATTCGTTATGACTCTTTTTGCATTAAAAGTACGAAGTTGAGACCCGACGTCTTTCTTGTTCCAGTTCCTCTCGAGGTGTACGCTTTATACGAAACCATCTTAACATGATCCCAACGGAAGAATTCAAATAGGGAAAATGCAAATAATCTGGCTGGCCAAATAAATTCATTCTTCTACGAAATTAATTTGTTGCTCTGCAAGCAAATATTTATCAAATTGATGAGTCCGTAACGTGCTGGTGAAGCATCTTGCTAGTACCGAAACCCTGCCACCCTTTGATGACTAAAATTTCCCTAGAAATAGTGATTTCTTTCAGAAGTAACTGCAACCAGTTTGAGAATCTTTAAAAAAGAATGTGTCCTAAATTTTTGAAGAGCTCAAGCCTCATCACACGTTAGGAGAGTGCAATGCTTTCCCCACACTGAACTGTTCTTCGTTTGGTAACCATTTATCATTATTTAATTTCTGCTGCAAATCATCAAGTATATCCTGCATTCATCACTGAAAATCATATTATTGAAACATATTTCTGCATTTTCCTTCACTTGCTTGAGCTTCAGACAAAAATTATGCTATCTAATTTTGTTGTTCGTTTACATTAATTAGTGTACTGAGGTTTAAAGGATTTGAGGTGCAAATTGTTTTTATTTACTTTCCTTAGAGTTGACCTTTTATGTTAGCTTTTGATGGTAATTTTGTCGTCGATTTTGGATAATCTATTTCTAGCAGGGATTTACCTTTGTCAATGTTGTCTTACACCTGACATGACATTGGCCTACCTGAACGTAAAAGTTTGTTTCTTCAGTTGTTTTTTCTTGTCATTTATAAGAAGATTTGAATAGTTTTTGGATCAGATTTGAATTCATAAACATTATCAAACTTTCTATAGTTCTCCTGGATGGAACCTTCTTTGCCCATCTTCCACGACAAACTTTTTTTAGGATAGGTGTTAGCGGAGTCATAAACATTCATGAAATATTCATAACAAAACGCACATCGTAGATGGACGGAACCGAGGCGTAACCCAAATAGCGAGAAAACATGATCTACCTCCTTCTACATTTGTTTCAACTTTGTAACCTGGGGTCACAGTTATAGATAATTTAAAATCAGCATAAACTTTTTGCCTACCCTAGATGTACTAAAGTGAGAGTGTACATATTTTGAGGAGTTACATGCATTTCACGAACTATCTACATATATAATAGACAGTGTATCTCCATCTCTCTCTCTCTCTCTCTCTCTCTCTCTATCTATCTTCTATCTGTGTGTGTTCATCCCATTATTTCCTATCTATTACTGGAGAAAAATTATTGAACTGCATTATTGTATGCATGCATTATAAGCATTGTATTGTGGATACAAAAGTCTCCGGATCACTGTAAAAAACGCAATTTTTTTCGTTATTAGGTTTCTTCTCTTATAAGGCCGTGTTATCTGCAGATAAGATACAGAATGGAAGTTCTGTATATATTAATAAAAAATATGAATTTAAAACCCGATAATTCGTCGTAAATCTTTAATACATTCGTCTTGGTAATAATTTCAAATTAGCCAAATCTAAATCGTGAAATTTCCACTGGAACTGTTTAGTTAATAATAAACATTCACTATCAAATACGTTTTTAAACCTTCACTCTCCAAGCTCGTTTGGCAATTTTCAGCGGAGGAAAATAAGTATTCGCACATCAAGAAAATATTAATGTAATATGCATCAGGAAAAAGTTACTATTAATATAATAAATGTTACTGATACATAGGACGCAATATGTGTAGAAAACAATGAAAACTGTGTTATAAATAAAGTTAAATTATTTCTTTTAATTTTAGGAATGAAAAAACGTATTCAAACGTCAGTTTTAGATTTTGAAACTTTTAAATTGTTTTGAGTTTCAAGATTGTTCTTACAGAATGGTCAGCATTGTTTGCAGAATGTGGTGAGTAGTTATTTTCAACCTAAAAAATACAGACTAGATATTCTGAATTGATGCATCGTACAGTAAGGGGACTACCATTAGAAAAAGGTAAAGAACTAACAAATTTACAAAAATAATCAATTGTTGAACAATGGAAAGAAATTATAAGCTAGAAGAAAATCTCAGAAGAGTTGTGTGCTTCATTCATAATCATTGGTTCCTTTATTGAAAATTATAAAAAGATAAAAACTGCCGAAAACTAAGATGAATTGTCGCTCCACGCAAGCTTTCTCTCACACATTCGAGTAGATTGATAGGTAAGAAATGTGCCGGTGAAATGAGACACGCAATCATTCATGTAGGTAGTTGTGTTCACAAAGTTTCAATCATAATTTACAGGCGTTATCCACTTGAAAAAATCAAGTTAAAGCCTTGCTGACAAGTGTAGAGAAATATTCAAAGAAGATGCAATGAGGTAACTGAATTAACTATCGGAGATGGAATGGAAAACATTACCGTTTTGTTCAGTATGCTAAAGAACTATCGAAGTCAACTGTCCCAAAACATAGATTCGGCTTCTTTGTTTTACTTTTACCCGTTTGAGAGCAAAAAAATAACTATAACAAAGTGCTACTCAACAGTAATGGCTTACAGAGCAAAAATCATGCTAATTATACGCTTTTATCTTTTGTGCCCATTTTCTGTCACAAATTTATTTTATCCGTTACGTTATTTTTTTTTTTTATCTAACTCCTTTCAGAACACAAAATTCACCATGTACTAGATCAGGTTCCATGTTTCGGCGTATTTTATTAATGTAAGTTAAAACTTCTGATTGTTCCAAAATATTAATCTTGTATTCAGGCGTGCCAGTGACATCCTTGAGCATGTCTGGGCGTCAGAGATGTTCACGGTGCGGCAACATAACTTCCTTTTTTCGAAAAGAACTTCTATTGAAAAAATAATTTTTTTGCCGCACCGTGTATTTGAAAGTATGCCTCTCGTTAGAAACTGAGGCAACGGCGGTTGCATGGAGACAGCAATTTGCCAGAATGAAAGAAACTAAGGTCTACTGTCCTGTTTTCCTTATTTTTAAAAAGTTAACGCTGGAAACGGAATAAGGAACTAAGTTATTAAGTAGCCAAACAGTTTCATAGAAAAAACAAAATAAAAATTCCAGTAACTTCCTGAATTTGTCTGAAAGCTAGTCAGCTCACGGTAATTCTGTACTTGGTCTTCTGTTCTTTTGAAGCCGAATCCATTGAAATGCGTTGGCTTAGGTAAATGTAGTGGTTTACTACTTCAATTTCGGTTTTATTAATGGTAATTGCTCCGTCATTTCCCCCTAGGTAATCATTTTTCATTATATTTGTGTTGTTGAGATTCAAGGATAGCCCGATTTCTTAACCGACCATGTTAAGTTTATTATTTGTTACAATTCGTGCACACTGTTGGCAAAAATAACTCTATCGTCGTCAAACTTAGGTACACTCTAATCTTAGGAGTATAATAAACAAATTCATTTCGATAGAAGACACTTTCAAGAAACGCAATTTCTTTCCACACCGTCTCGAGTTAAACGATTTTGAAGCCCAAGAAACTGTACTTTTTCTACCAGAAGAGGCATGAAACAGAACTGAAGTTTCAATGAAAAATCCATTGACTTCTGAGTTGTGATATTACGACGATAGATCCAGAACCAAAATACTGAATCTACTC
Organism: Trinorchestia longiramus; assembly: GCA_006783055.1. NCBI lineage: Eukaryota > Metazoa > Arthropoda > Malacostraca > Amphipoda > Talitridae > Trinorchestia > Trinorchestia longiramus. The sequence goes on along the minus strand of VCRD01000034.1, from coordinate 131,055 downwards.
ATTAATCAATGCCCGTAGAGAATGTTACTTTTGCGTCAAGAAAATATTGAATTATAATCATTGTTACAGTACTGAAAGTCGTATAATAATTTGTGTTATTAGAAAGCTAATAACGTGGCCAATGTGTGTCATATTTAAACCCATTAATTAAGAAATGATATCATCATGAGATTCTCCAAAGAGATTCGCTCTTTTTTATCATTCTGATACTAAACAATAAGAACAAGAACTTATGCTTCCCTATGCTGCAGTCATGATCGAAATGTAGCAGTTGACTATTAGATATTCCATGCGTGTTCTTTACCTAGCATGCATTGTTGTAGCCTATTTTGGTTGTTGGATTGTCTATATTGAGAGTCTCAATAAAAAGTCCTGATATAAGGACCAAATGGGAAGTCGTCATCAATTTACGATGAAAGGCTCCTCGAGAAAAGTTTCATCAGGGAATCTTGATGAGGAGTCTCAAGAGAAAGATCTGATAAATAATTCAGATACGAAATTCTAATACAGGGTTTAAATAAGTTTACATAAAAAGTCTCACTAGGGAATCTTGATGAAATGATTCCATAATATGCCTTCATAAAGAATTTCGATAAGAAGTCTTAGGAAAAAGTTTTATAAGTAGGAAGCATCGAACAAAACAATTACGCATACATAGCGTATACGCCACAATAGTTAATTTAGATGAGAAACTGCCTATCAGGTTGCAGTCAACGAGTGACGATTTATGATCAATTTAACGACTGGACTCACGGGGTTCCCTAAGGAAGTATTTCAGGCCCACCCCACTGCATCACTTATGTTAACGGTTATTACGTAGGAAGCATCAGTAAAACTAACTAGTTTAAGACGACACGAAACTCTGCCTCAGAGCGTTTTCTGAGCAAGACAGAGTAACTATTCTGCCAGAGGCTAACCGACTACTCTACTGGACCGAAATCTTGTATCATAAAAGAGCATGAAACTTGACATACATATGTTCAGTAATACACACGCTGAAGCAGCCATTTTCTATATAAATGAATAACGTACCTATTGAAGTATCAGAGCAACAATGAGATCCTGGCATAGTTGTCACTTAAGATACATGACTGCTAAGACCTCATCCACATAAAAACGAATCAAAAACGCGAGTAGGATCCTTAGTTTCACAGCAAGAAACTTTGAATTAAAGTTAAAGAACCAAATATCATCCCTCTGTTAAGCGGTAGTCTGACTGCTTTTAGAATGTACAGTGCAACTCTGGACTGATGCCCCACGTTGAGCAATCGACAAAATGGAGAGAATTCAGTGTAAAACAATGAAAATAGTTCCAAAACTCTATAATCTCGGCTACGAAGGGCATTTTTAAGATCTTAGACTCATCTCCCTATATGAGTAAAAGTTTATATAGAACAAAAAACACTTCCTGGACTATTAATCGAGACCAACGAGTATCTTAATGGTAAACTATGTTACCCCAGAAGAGCTTTTGAAAAGAAATAATCACGGGATAGTCAGACTTTAAGGACAGAAACTAATAAAAAAATTATTAGTTTTAACTCCCGCTTAACTCACACATCTACACAGATTATAAAGGAATGGACACATATGTACATATGAATTTACAAATCCACACAGATTATACGTAAAGGAATGGTCACACATACATCAACTCGCAAATCTACACAGATTATACGGGAATGGTCACATATATATGAACTTGCAAATCTGCACAGATTATAAAGGAATGGTCACACAGGGATCAACTTACCAATTGCACTAAATTGAAGTAAAATCTCAACAGCTCTTAAGAAAGTGTGACTTTATTGGATAGAAAATAGGATAGAATGTGTCAGTTCTGAATCCTTTTTACTTTGATTTCAACTAAGCCAAGTTCAATTGAAAATAAGCCAAGTTCTATTTAATGTAAGGTAAGTTTAATGTAGAATGAATCAAGTTTAATTAAAGAAACTAAAGTTAAATTTAAAATAACCGAATTGGATTTAAAGTAAGTTCAATTTGCGATTATATTGCGATTACGTGCGTTCATATTTAAAACTAATAAGTTACGGTTAGTCACCATTACCTGCGCTCGTATTTAAAGGTAATAAAACACCCACATGAACCGCCATTTATTAAGATGTCACAACATAACATCAGGCATTTAGTAACCATAACATGTGGTCATTTGAATTAGCAATAAAAATATATCCTTTTAGATTATAACCACTGTTAACCAACAATTGATAAAGTGTTCGGTTTTTATGTAATGTATATGGATAGAAAAATTAATTTAAAAGAAATTCCCAATAGAAGATAATCACACAAGCTAAAAATAGATTAACTCTAAGTTGTATAATAGCTCATGGTTAATTTTTTTAGTTCAATACACGATGCCAAGTATTTTTGCACATGGTCGTAAGTTTTCAAGCACACAACCTGATTTATTTTTATCTTGATCGATCAATAGCTCGTTCTAAAAATTGAAGTCTGTATCCAGTCTGTGTTACACTTTCGCGAGGTCCTGCATCCACAATACATATCTGTAAAATTTCGTTTATGACTTTGCATTAAACACGTTCCAACATCCTTCGGAAAGATTTAATGGTGAGCTTTATGGACCCAAACGATGAATCGTTGTGCCATAAAACTCTTCTTCTTGCAGTATAACTTTTAAATTCTATGTACATGAGCAGTGTCACAGACCACAAGTACTTTTGACGTGTCTTCTTAAATCGATCTTGACAATCTGCATAATCACTCTTGACAGTCTTCTTCGTCTTTCTCGGTAAACCAGTTTTTGAAATGCCTTCAATAATACGAACATTTTTTCGTTTACTATGCAATGCGAGATCTTCTGTGCATCGTATTCCTGCAGTTGATCTTCCAAAGTTTCTCCGTAGAAACAAATTACAATTAGTTTCAGCTATATGTGCTATATTTTTACTATTTCCCCTTTCCTTCGTTAGACATGACACGCAATAAGCTCTTTTCATTTCATATTGTTCACGAGTCATAGTTACAGTCTTGAATCTGATCTTTTTACTGAATAAAACTTCGAGTTCAAACGCTTGCAAATAGCCGTAATTGACACTTGTAAACCTCGATCTTCTTTTATCTTGAATTTGTTTAAGAGATATTTATGAATCGTTCCTAACATATTCGAACATGTGTTCAGTGTGTTCTTCAGAGATGTTGAAATTAAAGGAATAAATGAGACACCTAGAATCATACGGTACCGAGGGCCATTTATTATAATATATCTCGCATGATTAGTACGCAAGAGGCAAGGTGCAATCAGAGAGACTTAGAGGTGCAAGTCACCTCGACTTGCATTGATTTTCGACTATCTTGGGACTATCTTTCTATACTTTCGACTCCTTCTGCGGACAGAGGAAAATTTGGGGATGACAGTAGTACACAGAACTCGTTATCGTTGTACTATATATGGCGCTTGGTTCCATATGATCCTAGAGGCCTCATATAAGATCGAAGCATGAGTTCAGGATATACATATTTTTAAGTTTATTTCCTTCCAACTATGAGATGGGAAAAACTACAAATAGCAACAATGATTACAATAATCATAATTGCAAATTGATGGTTTGCTTGGCCTCTGCGTTGATAAGAGTTCAATATCCGATAAGTCGTAACCCATAATTAACGAATGGAGTTCATTATTCATAGTTACTGTAAAAAAATCAGTAAAATTTTGATCCCTAGTGGACTGTCGGCAGATGTAGATAACAACGCATTGGTTCAAAGCTACAACGAACGAATTACAACGCCGTGAATGTACAGGTAGAATGCCTATTGTTTTATTCAGCCTTGTAATTGTGTGAAAATTAAGAACTGGTGAGATAGGTAAGCATCGCTCTGTATTGGTAAGAAGCCAGTAAGTGTTGAACTGTAGTAACAAATAATCATCACCATCTAATACTCTGAAATATATATATATATATATGTATAAATTCGAGAGGAAGAAAAGAGTACTATTTTCGAGCTGGTAATTTAGAAACGTAGGAAACGCACATAAAAAGAGTAACTTAGTAGTTAGATGTTTATTTTCTGTGTTTCTGAACAGAAGTAGACTATTTCTACTGGAAAATCAATAGTTTTTAGGTCAGGCAAATTATCAAAGAATATATGACCAAATTAAATAGGCAATACCAACTAATTATGATTTTTTACGGTATTATTACAGACACCTCCATACTTTGTTCCCATTGCATAATACATAAAAATTGGAATGATGAAATAAAGTTTAAAATAAAATCCATGCCTATTTTTAAAAAATAATGGAAATAAAAATTTTGCAGTATAAAACAACGATTTTCGAAGTGTGATACGGGAGATTAGAAGAATTTATTTCTACGGAAATAATTTTAGGGACACTTTAAAAATAGTCTATATTCTTCACTATTAAGAACACTCTTGATATTTAAGTTCAGTCATAAAATGATGTTACCAAGAAAACAACAAACTACATCCAGCGGGTCAGATTCAGCCGGCCATGTCGATTCACCTAGCCTGCTGCTTGCACGTAAATACGTTAACTGCCTTAATTTTTTGTGTATTATCGCTCCCGTATTAAAAAATAAATGGTTGGACGGCCCTTGTCTCGCCAACTTTTAAAAAATTGTGACCTTTAAACAGAGCGCGAGAATTTGGGGCTCGCTCGTCAAAAAATAAAGAAAAATATTCGTTCATATTGGTGCCCCTCGACGGAAAAATGTCACTAATTAAGGACTCGACAAAGAACCGACAATAATGTTAAAGAATAAGAAGTAGTAGTTCATTGCATAAAGTTATGCTGTACGTGCATTAAAACTAATGAAGAAAAAAGCGCTCAACAATTAAGGACGTTTGCCCAGTTTTTTGAGTGTGACGATGTACTTAGAAGTTAGACGCCGTTAATTACGGAATGATACTTAAATTGCATATTGTCGCTCTCTAATAACACGTAAAAGATTATCTCAAAAGTGGGCGAGATTTCTCCTCTTATGGAATTGAAAGAACATCAAGTTAGTCGGTGTTACAAGTGCGTTTGTGTCCATACTTCTGCAGCTACTTTATCGCATTTAGCTTTGTATTACTCGAGAATTAGTCGAAATAGAATCTGCCCACAAATATTACAGTAAACTTAGATGCTCATACAGTTACAAGAAATACACAACAAATGAATAATTAAAAAAATAACATTCGTTCCCTGACATGTAAAAATCAGCAGAAAAACTGCACCTTGGAGTCGGCACACATCGTTTTTCTGTAACAAATCTTTCGATTGTAGCAAGTGTGTTACACTATCATCCAACATCCCCACATATGTACAGACGTAAATATAAGTTTTCCAGGTTCGTGACTCAGACACCTTCAGAGAAGAGTTCAAGGTTATAGGTAGCATGCATTCGAACACAAATCATTTGTGTTGCTCAAACCAGCACGTGAACATCATATAGTAAAGCACCAGAAAACATAAGTGGGTCGGGAACACTGAAGCTAGAGATCTATTGTCAGCTTTGTTAACAACTCGTTTGATGGATGCGCTCCATATCTTATCACATGAACCATGCTATAAACAACAAAGCACACCACCGAAGCTTAATTTTCATTAGGATTTAGTTCACGGTAAATTATCCCAGAACAGAGTTTTTTTGATTCATTTACCACGAAGGATAATCACATGAGTTAGCTATTTCAATCATTGAACGCGACCTGTATGACAGAAATTCAACCACCGAGAGAACAGGACTGCACTTTCGAGTACAATCATGACTTGACCACAGTTTTCGGTGATTTTTAAAGTAAAAACCGTTGAATTCATGATTGCAATGACAAAAATGTCTCAAGTTCACCGCTGTAACCAGCAAGAAAGGCTGGTAAAAGTAAAGCTACATAGATGAAAAATAAAAATAAAGAAACAGGCGTGCTAGAATTCAGCACTTCGTATAAAAAAGGTTGAGGTAAGGAAAAAAATTGTAATGCTATAGGGCCAAGTTGCGCACAATCCGCAAACGACACTTAGATTAATAAAAAATCACTTCTTACTATATCAATGAAATTATATGATTACACAACTAACTGAAGGAGTTGCGCTAAAACACATGTTCGCCAACATGACTCGACCTCATTGAGAATAAAATTGATAAAATCAGGCCTACATACTAACGTAGTAAGCAAAAAAGATGAGTACAGACAGTGCTGCTAAATCTGAGGCAGATAGTTTGGGGTCGTTTAGGATTAACGGCACGCCCGTGCAGATGCGGTTGCCGACACTGATTTGATTCTGGTATAAATGGGAATTGCGTATTAGATACACCAAACTATGTATAATATATTAGTTATATTGTAGATGTATCACATGCGACATGTGTTAGCGTTCCCACCTTTAAAGAAACACTGAATACCAACACTTTATAGTCTAAAATATATCGAAGGTTAATTCCATTTAGCTTATCTTAAAGAGATAAGCTAAAATATGGTCTATTAAACCGGATTATAAAACTTCGAACAAACTCTTACAATAAGTATGGGTAATTTGAGAACGAGCCTTAAGGAATACCATACATGAAATAATTATTAAAAGTAGGCTGATGAAGATAGATAGTAAAATAATAATTGTAGGGAACCAAATTCCAAATTGTAACATTTTCGTAGGAATGCCAAGTTCACAATATACGCTACAGGTAAACTGCTCATGCTTCACTGCCTTAGAGGCTCCGAAGGAAATCATAAAAGACTATGAAGTACACAGTGTATACCCTTATACGTGACTTGTCCAGTTTTAACACGTTGACTCCGAAGAGGTACGTATGTGTACCACTGAGGTTAGGTTCTGTAATTATTTCAGATCCTTCTAGCGACTATGCGTACGAAGTGAAGTTTTACACCAATCAGGCAATCGGAGGCAACGTGTTAAACTTCATACAGCGAGGGAGGTAGCAGAAGAACTTTACTCTAGTGTTGCGCATATTAAGTTTCTTGTAAGAGACCTCGATTTGTGATTCAGAAGTAATGAAGATCTTCAAGCCCCTAAATCAATGCTGCAATAAGAGATCCATCACAGGTATGTTAAGTCAATAGAGATGTACAGGGTGGCGCGTAAGTAACACCCCGTTTTTAGAAAATTAATAAATAATTAATATACAGGGTGGCGCATAAGCAACGCACCCTTTTAAAAAATTAATAATAAATAAAGTATTACCGCAATATACACTGGGTATCTGTAGACAGGATACGACATGTAAATAAACTTTAAGAGTTCCTCTATCGTTTGCAATTATCCCCATCGTTATACCTTTCATAGTTTATTTATTATTAATTTTTTAAAAGGGTACGTTACTTATGCGCCACCCTGTATTGTTAATTCATAATGAGTTAATTTAATTTCATGTTTGATTATTAATTAAGCTTTAAGATCTTTTTTATCCTTTAATTGTACTGTAATTTTACCAAATATCTTTATTAGAAATAATGTCGTACGAGAACTTTAGTATTTTAGTTGCATTATGTTCATCTCAGTTAACGAGGTGGTGGAGTCTCTTTTTAATGTATAAGTTATTACTACAACAAACACACTGTCAGAAGTATCTCATGCCTTCTATCATGTGTACTAGAATCGACCAAGAGAATTGTGCAGAATGCTGATTTAAATACAGATTATATTCATACCCTTTATGTATAACAAAAATTCAATGAATACGCAACACAATTTGCCCAGCAAAAGAATTCATCAAAAGAACTCAAAGTTTTCGGTATAATAAAAAAAGACAATGTGTTCCATGGTTCCACTCACAGTAGAAGGCCACAAGTCTAACTAGGCACAACAAATCTGGATGCGTATCTGAATCGAGAAAATAAATCAGTTTTGAACGTTAGATGACATGGTGAATAAATAGGAGTTTTTTATACTCTATATAAATTATCCATGGAGTTTTATTCACGTGTCCACAACAACAATATCAGTTCACACGGTAGACGGCTTTACTCTACATAGCGGCATAAAATGTTTCAGCTAATTCAATGTGCGACACTTTGTTGCCAGAATAGTGCAAAGATTTTCAAAACGAAAAGAATGGTAAACGAGAAGAAAATCGAGACACTGGTATGTGAAGCGTCTTCCACCGTACGTTGAGTCCACACGTGAGACAAGATAAAGGTAAAAACGAAAGTCAAATTAGCTAAGGATCTAATTAAGGTTATTATTAGGCTTACAACACTCTCTTGCCACCGAACACACTGGTGATAAGAAAGGTGAGTGGCAATGACTATTTATGCCATGGCAGTCATAAACTGAGTTGTGAATGGGAGTGGAATGTAGGAAGTATAGCATCGAATGTCAAGTGTTTCTAGATGCTCTGAAGTTTCTCCCGTTGGGAAGAAATGTACAGGTCAAATGAAACCCGAAGTTCTCAAATAAGTGAACGTGTTTATAATATTCAATCATTATTTTAATGCGAGCCTGTTTGAAACTTCAATTTGAAGCCACTTTAACAGGAATAGAAAGAAACTGCAAAGAAGATGTAATAATAAAATTGCAATAATTTAGATGGAATGGAAAGCACTGCCATAATTTGTTCACTATGCTAAAGAACTATTGAAGTCAACTGTCCTAAAAGATAGATTCGGCTTCTCTGTTTTTACTTTTACCCGATTAAGTACAAAAACTACTTTAGCAAAGTACTGCTCACTAGCAATGGATTATAGAACAAAAATCATGCTAATAATACACTTCAATATACTGTAATTTATTCAGGTGCGTTTTCCTGCGAGAGAAAGTAATCTTACTGGAGAACATCTTCAAAGGCAAACACAATGCATTTTATCACTAAAATCAATACACCAACGTAATCAGTATGCTAGAAAAGTATTAAATTATTTTTTTCTATCTGACAGTCATGAACTTATTTTTTTCGTTGCGTTAGTTGATTTATTTCTTTATCTAACTCCTTTTGGAACCTGCTAAATTCACCCTGTAGATCAGGTTCCATGCTGCCCCGCAGTTTGGTGATATAAGAGGAAACCTCTTCTGCTTTGCGCAAAATATCCTCCTTCATATCGTTGTCTTCGGTGACATCCTTGAGCATCTCTGGACCGTCAGAGATGTACGGCTTCAGAGTTTCTGAGTCGAAACTAGGAGCAAACCGCCAGAAGTTTAGGCGATGGCGGTCGTCCGGAGACAAAAACCTGTCAGAAGGAAAGAAACTCAGGTTTACCGTATCAGCTTCCCTAAATTCCCTACCAAGCCAGAACGCTCAAGTAACGAGTCAATGATGTTAATAAGGAATACAATCTCCATCAATGAGGCCCCTAGGGTCATATGGTACCAAGTGTCATACACATAAAACAAAAATGGGTTATGTATACCACTGTCATCCCCAAGCCTTCCTCTGTCATGAGAGTGGTACTCAGAGTAGGTACAGAAAGATGGTCACAAAATAGTTAAAATCCATGTGAGTCAAGGTGACTTCAACTTCTACTTTTAACTGCTTGGATTTTACCTGTTTCATGAGAATCATGCGAAATAAATACATTGCACTTGGTACCGTATGATTCTAAAAGACTCAAATCTTCTGCAAATAAGTTTTCTAGAAAAAGAAGGCTTATCGAATCACTCATTCACTCTCACATTATTATTATCAGATTATACAATCGAAGACAATTGTACAGGTAGCAATCGGCACAAAACGTATCGTATCAGTACAATGAGAAGATTTCAAAACGAAGAGTTAAACAGTTTTAAAATATTTTACCGTGGAAAATGAATTTACTTCAGCAGAAACATAAAAATCCATAGAAAAGTATTGTTACATAATACTACTTTTCTCATTAATCTAACACACACTCTTCATTCCAAGACAAAAAAAAGTTTCCTTATGGCCTTGAAATCCAAGAACTGAATTTCTAAAAAATAATACTGGCCTGCTCTGAACTGCATGGAAGTGTCATAAGTTTGGCTGTAATTCGAAGAGTTAATTTTTTAGCATTGAACTGTGCAAATAACTGCGTTGATTATCAGTCGTCTAAAGCATGGCGTTGTATAGTATTAAGCCATCGTTCTGAAGATTATTTAATTTTGGGAAAGAAGCGACTCTACTTTTTAAGGTAAAGTCTTCTTTAAGCCTGTTGTTGGTTCCTTGTTGTTAACAGGTTTACCACGAAGGCTGGGGCATATATAAAAACCCGTTCGACAAGAAGTGCACGAACTATGATTCAGTGTGTAATTTCTATTTCGCTATGTTCAAGAAGCTTTTCGGGCAACCGTGTAGTATGAAGTTTAGTGCAGACCTATCGTACTGTGGAAGTACAGTACCAGTGCGCGGTACTTTATGTTTAACAACGTACTCATATGATTCCTTGTCGACGGAACAAACATAATGTCATAATTTGAAACCATGAGGCGAATCTTTTTAACTTTTTCAGCTACATTGAACACACAAGATAACTCCTCATCTGTCACTAATAAATAGCTCGCATCAGCAGATTTTCAGATTTTCAGGCGCTGTTACTCATCAAACAACGAAAACTGAATTAGCAACCACACATGGGTAAATAATTTCTTTTCTCTCGAACCCTTTGTGATCTCCAAGAAATCTGTAACGACATTCCTAGCAGTCACGTTCCTAGCTTGAAAACTACAGGTATATTAGAGCTGTGGACTGCATAATATTCTAAAACTATGTATGTTAGAAGGTATATCGGGGCTTTCAGCGTTGTCTCCAATGCTGAATGATGAGGTTTTCAAGACAAATTTTCAGGGCAATAGCTCCCTCTACAATGCAGCGTTCCTGATATCTAAAACACCAGACGGGACGTCATAACTTCGTCCACTAAATATACATAATTAAAAACGATATCTTAGAACCACTAATGAGTTGTTTCCACATTCACTATTGGTTTTTTCCGTATGTTTACAGCCGCTCATCAAGACTTTGTATTACTTGAATTCATTTTGCTACAAGATGAGCTTCACTATCCTTGAGAAAACTTAATCCTTGCCAGTAAACGACTTTTAGAAAGGGAAATCAATAGTCACAAGGTACAACCACTCAAAGAACTTCGACGGTGCTCTTACTTGGCGAAGGCGTCGAGGCCGTCAGCAGGCAGGTCGTTGAAGCGAGTTTTGGCCCGCCACTCACGCAGCTTATTCAGCTCGTCGTTGCTGCCACCCTGTCATAAAAAATACAGTCAGGTTGTGGGTAACTCTCTGGGAGCTGTACGTGGTAATCGCAGTAACCAGGAGCGTAAACGCTCGAATTTTTTTCGACCTTACAGCCCGTGTGAAATAGAATGGAAGTATCTTGTAAAGACTGCAATATTTCGTTCTGTACCACTTTTGGCACAGTGTATGGAGAGAAAGAATGTCACAAACACATACAGTATCAGTTAAAAGACAAGAATTACAAGAATTAGTTGTCTGAGACAAGAATTAGTTTTGCAATCAGTAAAGTATTATTGAACCCAATTGAACTGTAGCTGGAAGATAGATTTACTGCTAAGCTGTAACGTAACAAAAAGCTGCTAAGCTTTTGTTACGCTAAGCTGTCCTGTGACAGCTTATTGACCAATATCAAAAGAGAATACTCAACAGTGTCAGTAGTATTTTCTCATATTAACTATTGTTGTGGTACTGAAGGTGGTACAATAGTTTTGACGTTAGAAGGCATCCAAAGTCGTCTGCGTGACTCGTGATCCAAGTCACTATCACTAATGATGCTCAATGATGCTCTCAAGAATGACCTAGTGTTATTCCTCTCATCCTGACGTACAGAACAGGTAAATTCCCTTCAATGATTTATAAAATAAAAAATCTCGAAAATGGGCCAGTGGCCCTAAAGTTTTCCACGTGTAATTTCCAAGAGATCGATGTTTGTTAAGCTAAATTTAACTTGCAATCAATAAAGTATAATTTGTTATAAATGTGAATTAAAATCTTCGGAAATTCACAAGCAAGTCTTGATAATAAGTCCGAATGAAAAGTCTTGATAAAGAGTACAAATCGAAAGTATCCAGAAAGTACCACGTTGAAATGTTTCAGTAGGAACCCTGCATATGGATTCTCAGGAGGAAGTCGTGAGAAGAGTTTAATAATACACCTTGATGAGGAGTTTCAATATCTTATGATGAAGAACTTTAATAACTTTTGATAGAGAGTTTCAGCAACAAGTTTTCATGATGCGTTTCAACAATTCTTCAAAATGTGTTCCAATAAAAAGTATCACTAAAGAGCTTCAAATTTGAGTTTTCATAATACCTTCCAATTAGAGGTCTTGATAAAAAGTTCCGATTTTGTGAAACGTCTATACGAAATCAAGATATTTAGCGTACGCGCAAGATGTATGTATGCCGCGAAAATCGACCGAATACTGCAAATCAACGCTGGAAGTAGCATAGCAATTTATACACCCGGCAAGCATACCTTGATGAAATGAGCGTAGAAATGGAACGTATACTCAAACGATGGCGAGGGAACAACAGAGCTGCAACTACTCAAAAGGCTAGAATTTTAATAAAGTTTCCAGTAGTACGTTAATAACGCTCCGTGAACGAAAATAGCGTATATTTAGCGGTTAGTCTTCTGACATATTATGGGCTAAACTGATTTCGATTGGAAGTTCAAGAGAGAAATTCTCTTCATCGCCTGAGTAAAATATTTTTAAGTGCACAGTAAATCACGGCGTGGAGTCGTTTCTTAGACGATATAATTCCAGATTTCTATAAATTACTTGAAATTAATATCGAGGTGACGCAAAAATTTTAGCTTGTCATCAACTCGTCCTTACTTTTAACAAGTGATTTTTTTGTTCTAAGCAACTCTTTCGTAATGTATATGTATAGGAGCAAGAACTTACGAGTCTTTCATACGACGAAACTTTATACGAGGCTTGTATTATGAACTGTATTTAAAGACAGCGAGTGAAGTCTAAAATTTATTTGTCAACGTTTAAGAAGAACTATGAATGAAATCACGCGAGTCAATTGAAGAATTGACACCCCAAATGTGTCTGAACTAATATTTCATCAGAAATTTTTAACAAATTCAAGCTTCATCCAGTAAAATAAATTGAGGGTAGGCCATGGGGTAACGCTGATTTTCAACAGTGTAACAACCCCGTCTTTTTAGCACGTTGTCCTTGCTACAATGAAGTACATGCCTTCCATCACTCAAGAACTTTATTTTCAGTTATCGAGGAAGAATCTCCAAAGTTGAACATATTTCAAGCTCAGCTTGGCTAACAATCACTGACGAAATGACGACTCAGTCGAGTTGAGATGATCTAAGCTGAATCACAGTCAGCGTTAGCGCTCTAGCAAACACTCGTTTGAAAACGACAAAATTAAGAATGAATGACAACACTGAGCCTTAAAGTGAGCCAGCTGTACCTCAATTCAACGCAAGGTGTGACCTCTTTTCAAAAGCAAAACAAAACTGATTCAAAATTGACTGCGGTTTTTTCTTTAGATGTTGTAATTCGTGAGAACAAATCTGGTCACCAGCACATAGCTCCCCACTCACCGGAGAATCTTTATGACGTTTGTTGAAGAAGTCGCAGAGAGGCTGCTGTCTCTTCATCGTGTAAAATACTAGAGCGGGAGGGGCAAAGTATTGGAAAACTGGCCCCAAATACTGCAGTACTCCCAACACACTCATGCGGCTCAAATTCCGCTCACAGATCGACGGTGAAAGACAACTTGCTCTGTACCTCACTTTAGATGAGCAAGCAGTGGATATGTAGGTACAAGTACGTGTAGGGGATGGCTTTTTATGAAAAAAATACACACAATCTTGATATTTCGTAATTTCTTAAGTATCGTCGTTTCTGGAAGATAAACACGAAGCACAAGTGTGAAGGTAAACCGCGTTGTTCTAAGTAATTCAACCAGCGTGCACGTTTGGAGTTAAACACAAATAAATACTGGTACTACATTCACAAGTGAAACAGTAAACAAAGCCATCGAAACAATATCGCGCTTTAATAACACACCACATACTTATGCAGCGGTTTGCAGCTTCAATAACTATGTCTGGCCATTCAAAGTCTTTTTCGTAATTTCTCGGGAGTAAAATATTAATATGTATCAAATTTGTTTTTCACCATGTTAGCCTAATGAACATCGAACGAGCAGATTTTGCCTAAGCGCCGCTGTGCGTGGAATCAGCTTCAGTAAATATTTATCACACAAGATGAAGTTTTCTGCCCAAAAATTTATGCCTAAGAACTCACAATAGTGTGCGTCAGTGCCTTTTACAAGCTGTATATGTTTAATATTTACACTAATAGTTGAAAAAATAAATGCATATGGAATACTACTATATTTAAAATTACCAATGAAAATATAAAAATTGTGAGCTATTTCAGAATATAGAACAGACAGCAAGGGTTTGAATTGAGAACGCTTTGATGTTACCTGAGAACTCACAAGTTAACTTAGAGAAATCGTCATTCTAATGGAAACTGTTGTCCCACACACGCAGTTTTTCAAAAAAGATCGCGTTAAAATGTTAAAATGCATCATTAAACATCCATGTTACAAAATTCGGGGAGAAACTCAGGGACAAGACAATAAACCAGTTGTAAACATCAAAAATATACAATAGGGCTACAAAAGTTACCATGGGGAAGATTCTCCGTAGCACAGCACAAAAGTTTCACACACGATTGAGGCAGCCTAGCTAGTGGAGTGTGACTTCGCACCGTGGTATCGTAGATACCAAATGAGCAGCCCCACAAGACTATTTTTCTGTCAGGCAGTCTGTAAACGGACCTTTGTGAGCCAATGTTTGATTCTAAACAAGTGACTCTGGTTTGGAAACTTTGTAATCATGTTCAAAGGAAGATAAAAGTCGGAAAAGCTTCTTGAATTCAGTGTCTAAAAAATCGATGCTATTAACGTATCTCACAATCGTTCCTGTTCATTTACATTTACCTCAGTAAAATATATAAAAAATATTTATAATTGAAACAGTAGGAAACTATAAAATGTTCTCTGATTTAAAAACAACAGTCACTTTGAATGCATAAACATATTCTAGTTCAGTGATGCATTGGTCCTCTATTTTTAATCAATTTTGATACCTCATGTAAACATCTTCAGGCCAATAAATATCATAATTAGAATTTATTCGATTATAATGATACTAATCCCATATTTTTACTGAAATTTATTTTTACCTGCACTCGATACCAATGCTAATAAACGATGACCCAGCAAAATTTAGGTTGAAATATTCTATTATCTATTACACAATAAATTTAAACTAGGGCGTAAATTTTTTTCACTCGGGTATCCTTTGCTATCTGAAATGAATTCTGATTGTAAGAAGTATCTGTTTTTTGCATTTAATTAATTGTGTCTTTTACAAGTATTAATTGAAATATAACGGAAGGATAGCATGCAGAAAAACCATGCATTGAAACCAAGTTTACGTAAATTACGAGAGAGAACATAACTCATCGTCAATCAATTATTGTACAATTAAAAGTAGGCAAAGCATTTGCATTTCTATATTTAATCAATTTCATAATAAAAAGTAAACTTGCATTTATTCTGCACCACCACACCGCTATAACGAATCGCCACAACGGCACTCTAAACAAAGGAGCAGCGATTGTGGAACGATTTTCCCAATTTAATCCATCAATAATTACAAATAAACGTTTCTAATGCTAAAAGTCTTCACAAAAATGGCATAAAGGTAATTTACACTTCATGCAGGGCAACAGGGTCCACACAATAGAGCCGATCAACATGCCTGCCGAAGGTAATTTTTCTGCCCAGAATATTTTACGTTATGATGACGTCCCGATCTTCAACTTCAGATCTAATTCATCTTGATTTTTCCCTGGTGATACTTGAAGGGAAAGGTTTGCATAACGCTGACTGATACTTTCGTGGAATCGAAATAAAATAACGTTCATGACATCAACTACATAACTCCAGAAATACTCAGTAAATAAATGAAAAACCCTAGTAAAAGAGCATGTACTTGTTTAGAAAAAAGCTGAGGTCACCGAAATCATGTATTTAATGCTTAAAATATGAGCTATACTTTAGTGAATCTTCTATCACTTTCAGTTGTGCAGATATTATCTTTCATGTTTGTAATTGTTATTTATATTTTAAAAGAAGTGCGTTATAACTACACCACCCTGTATAAATTATCACCAATTAATTAATTAAAACGGACTTCAACACATAAAAAATTTAAAACTGTACAAGTAGGAAAAAACGATGATTTTAGAAACGAATTTGCCTCGCTTTAATTTCGCCAGGTGATTGAGAATTAATGACAGTAAACATGGCAGGTCATGAATGACAGTAAACATGGCAGGTCATGAATGACAGTAAACATGGCAGGTCATGAATGACAGTAAACATGGCAGGTCATGTGATAAGTGCTGTGGGAATCAATGACAGTAGACATGGCAAGTCATGTGACGAGTGCTGTGGTAATTAATGACATGTAGTAAACATGGCAGGTCATGTGACAAGTGCTGAAGTCGAATGTGTTCACTGCAGTAACTGAGCAATCGATAATAATTTATAATCAATATAATCGACGAACAGAGAACTTGCTGCGATACACGGTCAACTCTCATGATCAACGGGCAGGAACTGCGGAGAGACACGCATCAAAATGACATGTGGCGCTTGGTATGATGCATGTGTGGCTAGATAATATACTTCACTAATAAGGAAGAAATGGTTTTTAAGAACAGCATTACCTTAACGTGGAGCAATCCACGTTCGTAAGATATACTTAAATTTGAAGGAAAAAGGAAACCCGATCTCATAAGTTAAAACGAGCAGAAATCAAAACTGTTTGAGAAGCAAAAAGTTCTACCTTGTCTCGTTTCAAATAGAAGACGCAATTTCATCATACATATCATACATACATACATGCATGCATATATTGCACATACATAGCAATTGAATTGATACATACATGCATGCATCCATAGCAATTGAATGCTACTCAATTCAGAACACTAACTATAGATTATTTTTATACAATGAAGATGTTTGTAATCACGGTCCCTCTTTCTCATTGATAAGTCATACATGTAATAAGACAAAAATTATTAAAAAGTTCACTCATGATGAACGACAGAGAGGAAAGAGAGTTAGCTCCCAATAAGGATCAGACTTCAGGACTTCAAGCACGCTGTGTTGTAGGATTAGGCACGACTTCTTATCTTCCTACTCGTATGTGAGGCTTTCTGAAGGCACAACACAGAGTTCGTGCTCTACAACGAGGGCTCTGTCCTTAAGAGGACCCTCGTTCCAAACAATACTATAGGCAGCACCAGGGGAAAACAATCATGTTGCAACCCAAATCAATCAGGAGAGACGATTTGTAATCGGAGGTAAATTCTCGAGCGTCAATGTGATATAAACTAAGAACACGCACGCAGTCCGGTTTAAGCTTCACATTATTTCCGTACAGTTGACACTTGTTTCCTAGTCTGTTACTACGTTATTCTAAGCAAAGGGCTTGACACAACACTGACATGATCAACACTCCTAGTCCTCGCCGTAGTAAGTTACGCCAAACACGGCTCTCCGCCCCCAAGCGAGTTACCCTAAAGCAATTCTCCGCTTGCGCTTATTTAACTCAAATGTAGGCTGGCAGCCCAAACTTGTTCTTTCAGCTAAAGGTGTGTAAACAAAATGAATTTTTATATACTACAAATGCCGTAAGTTCGAATATATGAGAACGTATCGTAGGAAACAAAAAATTGCATTTCTCACTAGAATTTTCATCCAAATTTGAAAAAAAACGGAAGGCTTCAGAAGGTCGACAAAAATATGGCATGGTTACAACTATGATACAAGTGTATATGCAGCTTATGAGGGTTTGAGCTTCTTATCACACATAGGAATTATACATTGAATTACCTGCTCAGTTTAATCAATAGGTGCAACGCTTACACGATGTCAATGTAGGGAGAGCTTCCAGGGTAATAGAAAACGGAAAATCAAGGGCACAAATTTTGATGGGTTCTCAGAGTTATTTTTGTATGACCCAAATTTATTAATATAGAAAATACCACAATCAAGGGATTACCAAAAACACTAACAGGAAAATAATAATTAAGATACATGAACTTCAAACAAGTGCAACAAAGAGAGGGAAGTGAGTGAGACAGGAGATGGAGGAGCTGGGGAGCCAGAGATCAATACGCAAGCCTACGTAAGGCACCAATTCCGTGATTCGGGGTAACTTTCTCATTCTAGCTGTTCGGTAGAAAACGATAGATAGTTTAGGAGAGACCGAACAATTATATCACGAGTCACGAGTATCTTTTTTTGATTGCAGTGACTCACAGCGATTGGAAAAAACGGCCAGAATACTTGTAAAAAGACGCCGTAATCTTTTATCGGTTAACCTAATTCTGTTTTAATAGAACAGGTGATATCCAAAAGATATATGTATATGCTGTTTACGTATAGTCGAGTGGTCTACGGCTTGTGTTGTGAATCAAATCTCTGCATCATGCGGCGGGTTCGAATCCGGCCATGAACAAGAGTTGTTTCTCGTTGCTTCTTCGTGCCGTGAGCTCGCACATATCGGTAAGGCTTACTGGGTAAGCAGTCATGGCCCATGGACACGCCCATCAAACCTCCAGGGATCATGGAGCTTCATCATCACCCTTACTCTAAGAATGTTAACCTTAAGAATTTGAAAAACCAATGCACTAAATGTCTACGTACTGTGTACTCGATTGGAAATAAAGATTATTTTTTTTTGTTTTTTTTATATAAGGGCCTTGACTTTTCTGCAACAGCTTTTGCTAGCCGGTACACTATATTGTGCTAGATATGGGCTCTGCTTACACGTTAAAATCAGTCGCATTTGCGTACAGGGAGTCTCTCTTCAACAAAATCTTGATCTTGACGAACTTAAAGCTCGTTTTGTTTATTTTTCAGAACCTGAACCGAGTGAATATCAACGCAGCTTCTACGTAGGGCTAATAAAAACATCTTTACCGCATCAAACATCTGAAAGA
The DNA here is from genome assembly GCA_006783055.1 of Trinorchestia longiramus. NCBI lineage: Eukaryota > Metazoa > Arthropoda > Malacostraca > Amphipoda > Talitridae > Trinorchestia > Trinorchestia longiramus. The sequence continues at coordinate 112,060 of VCRD01000034.1, read as the reverse complement.
CAGTCAGGGGACTAACGACCAAATTTTTCACGGAATATTTTCTTTAGTAAAACTTTTTTCAACAGCGTCATGCGTCCAGAGTATGTAGGTATTTTAAATAGGTCAGAGAAGTAGGTGATTTGAAGAGGGAAATTTCTTCCTATGGAATAAATATACAAGGTGTTTGACCCACACCGTTTGAGCTAAGCGCTCAGCACCTAAACCTGATCCTGAGATCAACCTTAGTTAATAAATAGAATTACTTTGCAGCAGTCATTGAGTAGGACGTCGTCTGATGAGACTTGTGTCATTGAATCTTCACAAAATACAGAGTGCGGCAACATAACTTCTTTCTTTGCCTTTCAAAAGTTTTTTAAAAAAGAGAATTATGTTGCTACACTCTGTATAAGCTCCTGAATATTAACAGAAAGTTAATTTTCTCTCCTTAACCCTTTCGGTACCATGATGCAAATATCAGAACCTTTTTCAACATATTTAACATCAAATTTAAAAAAAGATGCTTTGTGATGTTTTACGGTCACTGCATTGTCCTGATCAAACTGTAGCTTGCACTGCCCTACCAGCGTTTCCACAGACACACGAGTTGCTCTGCATCTTAATAGGCGAAAAATGACTGCGGCTACCAGAGATGCCGTCAGTACCGAAAGGGTTAATCGCACCTGAAAGACATAGTCTCAAGCGACCGAGAGGAAGGTTCAAATAAAGCTACTATGAATGCGAGCATTTTAGAGGCACACCACTAAACCTGTCCTACAGTACTTAGTAACCATAGTTCGTTCTTGTCAAATGAGGTTTCAAAATGAACGCAGAAGAATATTTTTTGGACACTAATCAAATTCTGAACATAGCTGTAAGTGTTGATCTCCACACGGCAAAGATTACATTTTTAAGCTTAGCATTGACACGAACTAAAAAACTATACAATATTGCTATAATAATCCATACTATTCACTAACTCATATACTTCAATGCATCATGAATAAGCTATTGATCATTTGAACAACATAGACCAGTATACCTGTCGGTATACCGGCCTATGTTGTTCAGAGGGGATAATTTTTGCTTCTGTGCTCGTGTCAATACCACGGTAATCTCGAAGTCAAAGTTAACGTAAATGTGTAACTTTTACAGGTTACAAGGGGCATCACCAGTTAACTTCAACTCTTCACAGACATATTCTTAAAGACAGGTCACCCAAACGGATCTAAACTTTAGATCTTTACAAACGTTAGATGAGATTTCATGAACAACACAGACTGCACAGACAAATAGTTTCGTATTTCATTCAATTTTTTTGTACATAATAACGACTCAGCATAAAATTCATGTGAAGTACTTGCAAGTACGTTAAATCAAGCCTGTAAAATTTTATAACGAATTCTTTGCCGCTTCTAGAACACACCAAAAATGAATTCAAATAGGTCACATACAGTAACTGAAAAGTGTGAAGTGTCTGATTTTTACGAGTATATGAATGAATTGACAAGCTCTATTGCTAAACCAGTGTTGTAGCTATTTATATTTCTTCTTTGTTTAAAATTTTTAGGTAAATTGTGCATCCTTCTTTGTAAAAATTTAATCTTGTTACAAGGCATTCTGCATTTAGAAGATCGTTCCTAAGCCCAGCATATTTGTAAAGTAACCCACATTACCATTTTTATAATCCTAATGCAGATAAAGCACTTTACAAATTTTATTTATTGCTTCAACTCTCTCATCTTGGATGCTTGAAACGTCTGGCACAAATTTTAGATCGTCGTCCTCTCCTTATTGTGGTTTCATCTCTGAAAAATCTTTGAGGTTGAACACAATGGCAAACTTACAACATGAATTCATGAGTTTCAGTATTTTAAATGTTGCCTGTTTGAATTTAAATGTGCTATATCTCTAATATAATAAATATTGTATGTAGATTTAAGAAGTTTCGGGCCATCCCTAAAATACTGGAAGAAAATAGTAACCTAACCTACATATTACGTCGAAATAGATTAACGCCAAATAACCAAGTTAAGTATCGCAAAAATTACAATTTCTTATTGAGCATTGGACAACGACCATGACAAGAAATAGTTTATGATTTTCTACCGATAATACAAAATTTGAGTACAAATATTTCAGCATGGTTAGAACCCATACTTTCATTTAAAATTTCATGGGATAGTTTAAGACAAATGTACCCAGTTCTAGAGAACACATGCGTTATTTACGTAGTGTTTTACAAGTGCAAAAAATATTTTACAAGCAGCATGCAAGACATAGCATTCTTTAGCTAGTTCGCCTGCGCACATCGTTGTCTGCTTGTTTGTTTAGTTATTCTGGGTACAGACCAGTGCTGACTCTTATTTGGCTTTTGGTTTTACATAAATCAGAACGAAGATAACAATTTATAGGTACTAGCTATGATTTGTTTATCCCATAATACTCCATAAACTGAGATTACTTTAGACCAAACAAGCGGCGGCCTGACTACGAAGAGTCGAATCAAAGCACTAAACGACGACTAAATCGTAACCCACATAGCTTCAAAAGCGACCATGTCTTAGTCATTCTACCACCACAAACCAAGAAAACAAATCCCAAAAGTATCTAAATACATTTATATCTCTATGAAAAACCTGCAGGAACAGCTCGAAAGACTAAGGCTTCCCAAACTGACGCTGCTCGACAAGCATTTCCTGAAAGCATTGAGCCTTGCCTTAGTTATGAAAGCCCGTGAAGATGAATCAGCAACTGTAATGGAGCTCATTTTTTCCATCTATTTTCCCTGAAACACCACAAGACGCTCCCGATCTTGTCGAATACAGAGTTTTTTCTCTGATTATAATAAAGAAAGGTAATAGAATTGTAGTGTTTTAGATGGAAGTTTCTATTTCCTGACTAACTTATAGGTTTCTTGATTTCAAATGGCATCAAGAGGGTTAAGTTTCATCAGCTACTTTTGTAAAATTAGCAAAACCGGTAGCATAATCACATTGAAGAGAAGAGAGAAAAAAAGAACCAGGACACATACGTTAGAAATATATACTAAAATTTCTAAAAATTAAATAGCTTTGAATCAATATCTATTCAGTTCTGAATGTGAATCCAGAAGAGACTTTTGCATACGATCTCGATTCTACCATGGAGATGAAAATATTAGGTTGTTACAAAAATAATGGCCGATTTCAGAAGCCTTCCAGACCTTCGAGCAGCCACTATTTTTGTAACAACTTAATACCTCATGAAATGCGAACTCTCCAAGCCGCCCCAGTTGAACAGAAATTATTGGTAGTCACTGCTCTGACGGGACTGATTAGAATACCCTCCGAAATTCTCAGGTACGGGTAGTCCCTGTTAGTTCACTCCATTCCACCAAGTATTTAATTATAATTTTTCGATTTGTTAATATTAGTAGTTTACCACTGCAGCCACTCACCGAGTTTTGATGGCGCTGGTTACTAAAAATCAAAGTTATGAGTCGGCTAACGTAGTATCTAAAACACTTGTTCAGGTAGAGGTCAGTACGTAGACCTTCTCACAGGAAACACAGTAGGAGAAAATACTCTTCTTGCGATACTAAACACGAATGTTACTTGCTCTGAAGGTTTCTACATAATAGAAACCTTCAGAGCATTTTACATTCTATGGCGTTCAGTGTTTCAGTGGCAAGTCTATTATTCACTCAAAGAGCAAACTTGGACAGTCATTTTTGCTAAATGATATTTCACTGATGATTTACTCTATAAAAAATTGATAAAAATCTTATAACGTATGAAATGTTTGATTATATAAAGCGAATTTTTCAACTCATAAAAAATATCTAATGCGTTAGAAATCAATGCTAACAAAAGGGATGTTCCAGATAGTAGATACATAAATTTAAATATTTACGTAGTAATGAACTCATTGGATCGGAGGAAAGTATGCCGGTAAAACCCTGAGAAATTTATACATACGTATAAATACCACAAAAATTCACTGAAGGGGTAAGTGATGCCCCATATTTCACCCATCCATAATTTTATCCTATCATTTTTTACGAAATAATTGGCAAGTTTCAACGATGATTAGACTCGACTATCGTTTTTTATATGTAACTCCAGAAGCAACGAATAACAAAAAATTAAATCAGAAAGATTTACAAAGCGGTCAAACTTCCCGGACATTCTGCTTCAATTTGCTGTTGATATCTTACGAGTAGAGCAGTTCGTGGGCAAGAGCTTGTTCAGCGACGTCTACTGGAGTACTCTGGGCTCTTTCCAGGGCGTCAGGCCCTCCTAGCTGTGCTGCAGGTGGCAGCAGTGCGGGGGTGTGGGAACTGGGAAGCCCACAACTGCTGGGGGAGAACAGCTCGTAATGCAAAACTGGGTCCAAGCAAAGAGGTCAGACCAGGTCCAAGTAAAGGCAAGAGGTCAGACCAGGTCCAAGCAAAAGCAAGAGGTCAGCTGCCACCAAGACCAACAGCATAAGTTTATGCCCTCAACTCCTGCTTTTGTGGTCAAGTGAAGCAAATTAGAACTGTACCCAAGATGCACAACTCAGATGGTAGCTCATGTCTTCTACTCGTCGTAAATATAAAGGTATACAAGGAATTCTTACTGGTGTTTGCAGCAATTCTTTTGATGACGCCAGTCTGAAATATCTGCCGATGTCGGCTTTCTTATAACAATAAATTTTATTAAAATCTAATTACAGATTGATTGGTCGTCATTGGATTGTTTACAATTGGAGTTATACGAATGACGTTCTAAATTTAAAAGTTGGCCATATGAAGAAACAAAACGAGAAAAATAATCAACGAATCCTCAGTGTATATTCCAGAGCTTTACGTTAATTACCAGCACGCAATATGATGGAACTAATTTGTAAAGATTCCAACATTCATTCCTGCGAGCTGCGGTTGGTTCCATGAAAATGTAAATGGGAACATTGACGCACGTACACTGCTCCACAGAGTTAGAAAATCATACGTAATACGAACAACAAATTATGTCCATTTCAAGTTTACAAATCAACTTTTGAGGCTCACGTATTTCAGAATCCTAAATTTTCTTTTCCCGAACGTTAAAATATGAAACAAATGAGTCGCTGATGTGTCGAATGAAGAAAGGCATCTAATATACGTTTGTACCTTCAACTTTATGCATTCGTTATGCCGTCATTCCAACTGACGCTACGAATACGCAATAGATGCGTGACTGCATGCATTAGCGTGGGCAGATATACGTCAAGATGCGTCACCAATACGTCATTGATGAACAGTGTCTTGGACTCCTCCCTCGTAGTCATGGTGATCCATGTTCCAACTATACATCCAGCACACACACTACACATCCAGCACACACTATACATCCAACACACAAACTACACATCCAACACACAAACTACACATCCAACACACAAACTACACATCCAGCACACAAACTACACATCTAGCACACAAACTACACATCCAGCACACAAACTATATATTTAGCATATAAACAACACATCCAGAACACAAACTACACATCCAGCACAAAATATACATACAGCACACTAACTATGATATATATCCAGCTGAAAAATGCAACACCGAGCGTGAATTATGCAACGTTTTCTTTAGTTTGAGACCAATGAAAAAATACGAAAAGCACGTAAAGGAAATCATTTGTTTGCTTAAAAGATGCCTGTTAATAAACCATGTAGTGACATAAAAATTTCTTTTGCTGAAACCGAGGCCACAGTAACACAAAAACAAAGATAATAACCGAGAATAAGAAAAAAATCAATACGGTACTTTTATGACTAAAAGAAGGACAAATTGACATAGATTAAACACTTTTTCCAAGCAAACTGAAGTAGTGGCTCAGGTGTAACAGCGCGAAGTCACCAAATGACTGTGATGAGAGCATACCTAAATCTGCACTCGACATTGAAAGTAGGTAATACTGTCCCCATCTGGCTCCACCAATGACAGTAGAATACAAGCAATGCAAGCAAGACAAACAAAGGCCTTTCAGCTTATTGACGCCCGCTATTGTCTAACTGGCGATTATATTCAGTATTTTTGTTTTGATGAGCGTTTCGAAATGTGTTTAGTCCAATGGATTGACACACCCCAGCACCAGTTCCAGCAAACATGATAGTCCTTTGTTGCAGAACGATCATCTCATGGCACCACATGTGTGTTTTAAAAACGCCGTAGCAAAAGCCGGAGATAATTCGGCCTAAGATTTATTTGATGCGTGTACTCGACGATAACATCAAAAATGCAAACTAATTATATCTATTTAGTTTCACTTTGAAATGAGCTAATGTGGTTTTTCTACGACCTGGATTGTGTTTTTGAGTTATATCAAATAAACTTTGTGTTACTATGCAATCTACTTATACAGAGTGGGCCAAAGAAAAGATTTATTTTTTCAAATACTTGTAACTACGTAACTAATGGTCGTAGAAACTTCACCGTGATCTCATCATAATAATTTCAAATTAATCGAACCTAAGCCGTAAAATTTCCACGAGAACTGTCTAGTTGAAGCCATAATTCGTCCTTATTCTATCAGAAAGTATTATTCGTAACCAATCTCGTTTTATAAATCTGTACGATAAAACACGTACAGATCTGAATAACACATCCGCCTTACCACGACAGCACACTCTGTAGACACACAAAAACCACATAGTACACTCAAACCTCGTTATTTGACGTAATTAAAGTTATAATTTAAGATGTGAAGAGTTTATATGTACCTACAAGAAAACATAAATGAAAATCACAAAAATAACGAGACCATGCTGAATATAATGAAGAAATCTCTAAAAAGCCCTACAAGCTGTGAATGATGCAAATAATGAGGGGGAAAATAATGAGGTTTGTGTGTAGGGCAGTTGTGATGGTACCACCAGCAATACCACTCTGCTACAACCAGCACTACCACACTACTACAACTAGAATCACTATCCTACATCGACTAGCGTCACTGTACTACTACAACAAGCATCACAAAAACTACAGAAACTGGCAATACAGTACTACTGCTGCTAGAATCACTGTACTACTCTAATTAGCATCCCTGTACTACTATAATTAGCATCCCTGTACTACTATAATTTGCATCTCTGTACTACTATAATTAGCATCCCTGTACTACTACAACTAGTATCACTGTACTACTATACTAATTAGCGTCACTGTACTATTATAATTAGTGTCACTGTACTATTATAATTAGCGTTACTGTACTATTATAATTAGCGTTACTGTACTACTATAATTAGCATCACTGTACTACAACAATTAGCGTCACTGTACTACAACAATTAGCGTCACTGTACAACAACAATTAGCGTCACTGTACTACAACAATTAGCGTCACTGTACTACAACAACTAGCATCGTTGTTCCACTATATTGATCAGCTACATAGCTCTGTTATAATCCTACATTGATTAGTGCCACAACCCTGTTACAGAGATTAACGTTTTGAACCAACTTTACTGTAACTAATTAACTG
>VCRD01000034.1:32667-104256 GCA_006783055.1 Trinorchestia longiramus | reverse complement strand
ACGTACACTATGAGTAGATGAGTAGATGTGCTTGTTTCACCTCTCTACACAAAAGCATTCGATTGCGGCAGCGTGAGCTTGTTCGATAAAGTGTACAGTTTAGATCCAGTTTGGGTGATGCTCTTGTTACCACGATGTCGAAAAATAAGAAGCAGAAAATATAAATTCAGTTAGTGTAAGGATACCAGTTTCCTACAAGCAATGCTGGATCTAGCACGCTCGTAAAGTCTTCCTTGCGACACCCTCCCCAGGAACATGAAGTTCTCAACATACTCACTAAAACAGATCCATTTTGGCTCGCCGTCTTGCGTACTAGGGGTTGGTGAAATGCACTACATCGCACGCCTGGTTCTACTCTCGTCAAATTAAATTATTCCTTTTTTCACCGTTGAAATACAGGATGTCCCTTTAACAATGTACTCATTCTTTAACACGTTAAGTGCGGTTGCCTAGCCGGTGCAAATCTTTACTTTGTACGTACAGTCACTAGAAAACTGAAAAAATTACAGAACCTAACCTGAATGACCCACCGGTGGGTCACTTCGCACTTAACGTGTTAAATGCCCAATATTCATATATTTGTTCTTCCAGCATCATGCGCAATGATCCTAATAATAGCAAACGTACTTCTTTTAATTATGTCGTTTAAACTGAGGTCTAATGCAACAAATACTCTAAAAAAGTACGTAAACAATGGTATATTTCCTAATCCTAAAAGGACTAGTATACTCGTTGGGGACACTTTATTTATCACACTTGATGAAAAGGACCTCAAAAACGAAGCTCGACATTTTGCAAAGTACAGTGTTATCAAGAGATCATTATCAAACCACCTATAAAAGATATAAAAAAATGATATAGTTACCTTCAATTAATTCTTCACAAATGTTATCCAACAATACAGCAGGGGCTGGTCCAGAAATTTTCGTACGAAATTAGCCTTTAAGTGAGTGTAATTGTTATTATATTAGTTTTGCAAGATACATAGAACATGTTAAATTAAGGTAAATCGATAAAAAAAGGTCGCAGGACAGAGGCTTAAGTTTTCAAATTGTCAAAAACAAAGCATTGTGCAAACTGACAGCCAGCCAGACTTCAAGAGCTTTCGTAAAAAGAGCTTCTTAACCATAGACATCAACTTTCACAAATATTAACTCAGTTGTGATATATCCACAACCCCCCAATAAAGAATATGGTACAACATATGTCAAACTCGTTCATTTACCGCGACAAAATAAATCGCAACGGAACATGCCACCAGGTTCGAAAAAGAGAAATAACATTCATTACTTAGCTCCCCTAATAACTGGCTAAATATATCTACGATTTCAGGGTGAAATGGCAAGATTTTAGAACTTTAGCGACCGATGAATTAATGGCAGACAACGTTATGGTCATGAGTGTACTTAGCATAACATGAAGACCTAACCACCACATGTACTCACAATGGCAGGTGTAGCTGGCTTACTGATGCCGCTGCCCATGGTCGGGTGCGATGATGAAAACCGTTTCTTCAGCCACGGCAGCACAGGCATCAGACGGAACTTCCAGCGCAGGTGGGGGCCAAGGGAGGATGTATGGCTAAGAACTTGCGAACGGTAAGGTGTACTGTAGATTTGATTTCAACCACTGGACAAGATATCAAAAATGGATGAACTCGTGGAACCAAACAGTTGTTGGAAGGAAGTTGTTGGCTTCCTATAAAGCGGACGGTAGAGCTACGTTATGGAAACTTAGATTTCAAGACTTGGCCTTGTGCTGTATGCTAGAGAAATATATACACTAAAAGGGAAAGCAAGGCCATGATCTTGCCATGGACAACAAGCTCAGATAACAATCAAGAAGAGGTCCACATAAACACATAAAACAAAAACCACGGCGTTCACAGAAGAATGGACGAAACCGGATAGAAACTTATTCGGTAGGCGTATCAAAAGAAGAAAAGAAGAGCAAGTGACGAGTTAAGCGTTGAACATGATTGTATGTCATTTATTGCTAGGGTTTAAATAGATCACAGGTTTGTGAGACTTGAAAACGAGAGCCGTACAGCTTGGTAGGAGATCGTTGGAGATGACAGTTAAGGCACAGTAGTCAGGCACGGACGGTGGAGTTCACTCGACTCGTAAGAAGTGAAGTGTATTAAAACTTAGATATCTCATAGTCTTGGACACCACACGTTACTATTTTCAGATCACACTTTTACTTTGAGTAAGTTGAAATGAGTTCAATGCTGCCTAATACTTCACGTATGTGTGGTCAAAATCGTTGCTTGTAATTTAAAATTGCAAGTTTCTATCGTGTTGTTTAATCATCATAGCCACAAATAGCATACCAAAGTACTTGACAAAAAACAGATAATTTAATTAACTTTTCTAGGAATAAGATGCACTAAGCAGTTTGTTCTGTCTGCTCCCTTCATAGAAATCTCTAGTTAACAGTTAATCAACATTAAGCAACAATAATTGCAATAGACTATTACAACAGCACAAATTAACAATATCTGGAATTTTAAATTTACTATATCGTTTATGAACAAAAAGTTGTATCACAGATAGTTCTATACCACGGATGGAAGGAGGGAAAAAACAAATATCTCTGCACACGTAGCAATCAGGAAAACAGACATGTTTGAATAACAGGTGGTTCATATCATACATGTATTGCTTCAGTTTTCAGACGTACCACACTAGTAAAATAAAAGCGAGGTAAAGCATATGTTCGGTAGGAAAAAATCACATGGAGAAGAATAAGATGAGTGATGTCAAATGGGTGAAAAAAAATATTCGCTTGCAAAATTCTGTAGCTAAGCCGATGTTTTAAAATTATTGCAGCAAACACGCAATTATTGCAATACAGGCCAGTCCTGACACCTTGACACATCACACCTTTTATCTATATTGTACCAACGGTATCGCGAGTCATATAATGATAGCCCATTGTGAGTCGTAGAATTATAACTTACCACGAGTCGTATTCATGAGTACTGCGAGTCATATAACTATTATGTACTAAAAGACATGCAATAGTGTATCGCGAGTCATGTGTCGTATACGAGTACATAGATGACATGGAACTTGGGTAACAACCCAAGAATGGACCAAAAGCCTTGTTCCTGTTACTATATTCTATTCAATACACAACAAACTAGGAAGAAAGAACTAACACAGCGGACGAGACACCTTCCACACACAAAACTCCCAAACAGCAGTGGATAAATGAACTCGACAGAGAACTGCAGATAGCCTGAAGTGAGAGGACTCGTGTGGAGTGTTGGTTTGAAGTACCGCCTTTTATGATACGAAATCAAGAGGAGGTTAATGGCACTTGACGTTTGCAAGCTCTTAAGATCTATCATCGAAAGCATTTATCATTCGCAGTGTAACCTCGTTTACTGAATCATGTAAAACCAGGAATATAATAATAATACTGAATCATACGCGCATTATTTTCCACGCAGGTTGTAATTTGAACACGAATTTTTCCCAAGCAAACCATTTCTTTTACATGCTGTATGGAATAAATATGCTTTGAAATAAAAGGAACCTAACTTTTGTTTCGCTTTTTAGACGCATGAGTAATGAAAAAACTAGATTATTTTCCATTTGATTTTAATGTTATTATGTTTCAACTACTCTAGCTTCGTTCGTACAGAAGCATCTATCAATAAAAATTACAAAAATGTATCAAATTCAGAGCTAAGATTTTGTGCAAGGAAAAATTTGAAAAAAATGATCATGCGTCACGTGAAGCTCGCCTGGTCCAGAGACTCAAGATGTTATTGTTCTCCAAATCCTCCTTCAAAATTATGTAGTTGCACTTATTTATTTCTCCTAATGCTGTGGAGGACTAACCAAATAGCAGAATAATATCCTAGTAAATAACATGCAGGTTTTTCGAACACAGTACAAAAAGCTTCGTCAATTCAAATGTTCCGTCCTGAAATATATTATTTCTAAATATTCGTGGCAGTCAATCATCGAATTATGTCAAGAAAAATGTAAAAGGCCATTTTTAAGTTAAAAAAGTGTGTAGTTATTGACATCAAATATATTTGTAACAATGACCCGACTAAAAAATACGTTCATCATATAAAAACTAATTAATACTTCGCTCATCAATTGAAACACTTATTACTAATAAATTAATTTGCGAACTCAATAGCGCCTTAGTAAAGACCATGCCTCTAGATCAGTGTTCATGTTTATCATAAGTAAATGATATTTTGAGTTCTTTAACCGTGAGACGTACAGTTTGTATGTGTAAATTCGTCGGCGTTTTTGCAGTATTTTTTTCTTGGTTCTGCCAGCTTGTGCTTCTCAGTTTTGATTTTGGAATTTATACCTTGATTTATCATTCACATAATGCTTATATTATTTACCCTTCGCATAATGCTCTTATCATTTACCATTTATATAATGTTTTAATGATTTATCATTCAGATGTTTTTCATTTACCATTTACATGTTTTTATCATTTACCATTCACATAATACTTTTATCATTTACCATTTAAATGATGTTTTTGTCATTCACCAATCACATGATGCTTGAATCATTGAACCGATAGCATTTTGATGTGATCTCATCAAGGAAGTTGATCATTGCAACTATCAAGCATTTGTCATAGCATTTATCAGCGGTGCAGATTACATTATCACAGGTACGTGACCACTGATAACACAATTTTATGTGCGTTCACTGTCATGTTTCTGGGAATTTCCATTAATTTTTCAGAGACTCGTCACTTTTGTATTTTACTCATTTCATGAAATTTTTAGTTGTGAAAAAAATGTCGACTGTTGTTCTGTTTTTCGACTCTTTCAATTGTAAACTTTGTTTCCGTTCTGAACACATGTGCTAAAATTATTTACTCACGACTTTACATACGATAAATTTTTTGATTAAATATTGTTTAACTTTTAATTCGAAGGATATTGTTACTATTTGATGATGAACGTGATCCTGTCTTTCAGTATACAGACTTAAGCATACCAAAAATTTTAAATTGTGATCGGTTACATTGTCATGTTTTGAGAGAACTTTTAATAAATGTCTATAACACAAACTAGTGTCTCAACTTTGCTTTCAATCACTATGTAATTCAAATATCTGTTGTTTAGAAGTTGAAATAATACAATCGTATCTTACAATCCTTTTTTATTAGTAGAGACGAGTGCAATCTCAAACACACGTAATGAACGAGGGCATCATTACTGTATTCAAAAATAAGTTAGAGCCATACACCAACGATGCAAAAGCTGACGGTCTCCTTTACATATTTATAAAATATTTCAGCATCAAATATCCAAAAGAATTTTATTTTAAACTATTGTCATCGTTGAAGATTTGCCGAATTGGACAGAGACAGGTTTTCTTATTTACTCGACGATTAAAGGAATTATTTGTTTTGTCGGTCACTTTAGTGTTGAATTTCTCATGTTCTGCAGGACACTTTAGCGTAAATTCTGAAATAAATACACTCATTGTTTTAGTTTTCTATCTTGCAGCTAAATATTCGATAATTCTTCCTTGTTTTATTGGCTTTGGGCGAGCTCTCTGGTACCGCTGTTGCATAAACAACACAAAGTTTCCTGGAGTGTTTAACTTCAAAGAGTCTGTGACTACGTGCATGTGGGAAGAGTTCGATCGTTTTATGCATTTTGGTCTTAAGAGAATTCACTTTTAGGCTTTGAACTAAATTGAAAAACAATGAAAATAGCGTAATGTTTCGCCTAAGCGTCAGTTGGGTTGTGTATTTATATCCATATTTGACTCTTTGAGAGCCTAAATTTATTTCTTCGTCAACTCGTTTACAGTCATAGATACTTACCCTCGTGCAAAATCGTTTCGTATCCTATTTCTCGGTTTGTCTCGTTCAGGGACTATAATTTTTTCTTTCGTAATACTAAAATTCTCATAAGTTCTTTTGAGTCTCGTTTCAAAAATTTCAAGATGTCATCGCGCAAGTAGTTTTGAGCGAATAAAAACATTGGTCTGGATTTTTGCCCGTTACTCATGATGACGGTATCGTGAGTACATTAGCCAGATATTTTTGTACCCTCATGTGCATAAAAATCTATGAGATATTGTGTTGATGCAAAATGGAGCATGTTTTAAAAAAGTTAATTAGTGTCACTTTCACTTGATATCGACAAGCATATGAATTTTATCTTCCTCAATTATTTTTTTTTATCGGATAACTATCTTACATTTTACGTATCTATTTAGCTTTAAGTTGAATTGTGCAGCTGCTTGCACCGTTCTATACAAAAATATGCATGATATCTCAAACGAAGAACTTGTTCGCATTTAGTGTACATACAAAAAGGTAGTCTTTTCTTTTAAAAAGTCTTTTTCTATTCAAATTCAAAACCTCTTTTTTTCCTCTTCAAATCCAAAACCTCGTCTTTTTCTCGTCACATACATACTTTTAAAACCAGATGCTCTTGAATACCTACCCTATTGTGCCTAAATAAAGTCATTATCATCATTATGAATTGCTTTGTCTAGTTTTGGGTTGATTATAACGTTCTCCTTAGGCAAAAATTTTACATATAAGGATGTATGTATTCTTATTAGCGGCAGATGCTGTGATTAAAATTCAAATTATTTTAAAATATTGCTTCCATTTTGTTCTTAAGGTTCATTTCAAGTAGCGTAATGTCACAATGGTCTATTGTTATGATTTCACTAATAAGGATTGGAAATACCGTTGTTATATTTCACGCCTAAATAAATATTGAAATGATTTACTCGCTCACTAATTTATTGTACTAAAATCTAATTACACTGATAATGGAACCTCAGTAATAAATTTAATTCATTAGTTCATGCAGAACGAACGACCCTAGAACTAGTACACTCTGTTTTATTTATTTATTATTATGTGTGTGTGTTTAAGAGGGCATTAAAGGTCGTGACAAAGGCCCCAGCCAAAACTGGCCTTCAACTCTAAGTCATACAATAAGAGTTAGCTCTTACTGTTATCATGTTAGACTGAGTCTAACATGATAACTCAGTATGCGTCTTTGATTTATAGTTTCAATCGAAAACTTAAGAACCGGTTTGCCGCACGTCATGAAAGCAATTGCAAAAGTATGAATATTGCTTCTTTTTATTTAGATGTCAGTGTTAACGGCGTGCAGAATTATTGTATTTATTTTGATTCTCGTTAGCCCTTAGCTTGTATCTATGGCGCTCTAAAAGTATGAAACAATAATTTTTACATTTCACAAGAAAAATTTGCAAAACTTTAAAGTCGGAAGCTATAGTAGCTTTAAAAGTGGAAGTAGCATACCTAAACTTAACCACACCAGTCATGAACAATTACTTGTTCAGTTGCAGATGACATACGTACAGTGCAGGTTTACAGGGAAATAAAATCATATCGAATACCTGAAGAGTTATTTCCAGTACGTCTGTAGTCGTTGCTGAAGGCTAGATTACTTGTTTTCAATAATTAATTAATTGACTGCTCACTGTAGTGTTACACCTACTTGCCTGGACTTTTTTGTGCGAATAAATTATTCCAATAAAATTTAGCATAGCTCATGAGAAGTTCTAGAGCCCGTCAGATCGAAGGTATTTAAGACTAAAAAGAAGACTTTACGCTTGAATCATTTCTGAAGAAGTTATCCACTAGTTAAAACCCGAAACATTCGCTCATTTGCGCTATCCGCACAAGAATCATAGCAAAACATTCACCCCTACAATTTTATGTCCTTCACAAACCAATCGAAAGGAATGTTCAAGTAAAGGACAATAACTGTTTCGAGAATTTGACAAATTCTTTTTAAAATCACTTGACGCAACCTCCCGGAAGAACTCAGAAATGTGCCACTGAGTTCGAGCATTGGAAGTTCACAGAGGTTTCGTTGTTGGTCCAAAATACGTCTATAAAGAGTAACTGGCAACAGGGCTATTGCCATTCGCTACAGGCAAAGCTGTCTACGGACAGGAGTAACCTGTTAAAGCGACTCGCCTTTTAAATTCGTGCGGAACGTTTTTCAGGACCACTTACGAGTAGTATTTAAATACGCTTCAGACTGTTATTATCAACTATCTCTGCTTTGAAGATAGTCGATAGATACTCATGATATACTCTCAAGCTAAGCCTTACAACCCTCCCTTTTGCACTTTATTTCCAATTCGTAAACAAAACCTTTTTAAATAGAATTTTGCATTATCAGTTACTTCTGAAACCATGCTCTTTACATGTGGAATTTGAAAAATCTATTCAATATCGCAATTGACATCTCGGGGTTTGACGTCATAAAAATACTGTCAAACTCGCTCACTATTTTTCCATTTGACTTTGATTTTCGACTGTGCTTATTTAGTCCATACAATCTATAGTTATTGAATTCGATAACTGTAAAAATTACAAACAGGTATATTAGGACTTTTCTGAATACATATCCTTCATCAGCATATTATGAAAAATGACCACTTGACATTTATATTATAAAGTGCACCATGGTACCCTGCATCACGATCAGGAGAAAATTCGAAAACTGCGAGGAGCGTCGAACCAATTAGCTAATAACCCAAGCAGGTCTCTTAACCACTCAAATACATTAGCCACTTTACTACAGTGAAATCAAAACTTTAACAAAAACAGCTATTTCAATTCGTAGAATTTCATAATACCTTAGCATGCCACTTGATACGACGAGTGAAATAAGAAAAGTGATCTTCATCCAAAACATTGCTAGTACCTCTCGTCTAATGAACTAAACGTTGCGATAAAATTAGGCATGGCACAGACATCCTCTTTCCTTCTAATACAATTCATTATTTTTGACGGCAGAATTAACAAATTCCACTTTGAAAAAAAGCTTCTATAATCTTTCAAGATCGACTTCTAGTACGGCTTGCTACCCAGTTGCCTTCAGTATCAAAATTACATTTTCGTCAGACCGGCTTAAACATAGCTATTCATTCCGAGCTAAAGAATAAATCACCGTATAAGCTTTTAGATAGTTCAACTGGGCACTCCAGTACACAAAAGATACGAATCTTCCTCCACTATCGATGTATCCATTGTACTCCCATCTGTCCACTTTGTAATACAAAGCACTACACTTCAATTTGGCTTCACTCCGTAGTGAGTATAGCTGTGCACCGCAACTGCGTTCAGAGGAGAATGAACACCATTGGGCCAAGGAATCCTCTCCCTCACTGTCTGATTTCATAGCGTCTTGCCATTCGCGAGCCATTTCTAGGACTACGATATTTCATGAGCGCCGAGAAAAAAGTCTCACTGCATCGAAATGTCGAGTATATGCAAGTGGCATCTACCATTCGTATCAAAAGAAAACTATTCAGTTTCTGTACAACTGTACACTTGGGTTACTGGCATCAGATGAACATTTTGACACAATTGAACAGAAACTGTTCCCACCAAATTGTTTTCAAGCCGTCATACATTCCATGAGCAAGCTTCTTCACTCATGTTTCCAGTAAATTTCCTCCTCGTCTGATACGCAATTCTATCTCGTGATTGTCATTTATTTTGCAAATTTACTGTTAAGTAACTTTTATTAGCAAGGACACGTTGACAATTCATTTGTAACCCTAACTTTATTTCAGACATTTGAGCAACTGCCCAAAATGCATGTTGCTCAAATTAAGTTCGGTTTTAAAATTTAAGCAAGGTTCTGTATCAATTACTTCAAGATTAATTCATTTATATTAATATGAGTTCAAACGCGCATTGAATTCAAATTCTGCTTAAAAATTAGGGCAGGTTCACAATGTGACAAGACTCCTATCGTTACAAACGGTCGAAAAATTCATAAGAAAATATGCCGCATTTGAGAAATTATACTCGTATAACATTCAGAACAAAATTTAGAAGAGCGAGAGGCTTGTTTACACTTGAGTTTGATCCTAGTTCAGCAGACGTATCCGGCAAAAATTATACTCACGATGTATGCACCTTGTTTTACCTTCTGCAAAATCCAGTCAATTTATGAAAAATTTTATTTTATGAAATCAACAAATTTTTCTGTAGAACCTTGATCGGACACATTCATGACATGCTCTAGGCCGAGGATTTGAGTACACGCTGAATGCCCTTCAATTTCCTCCTTACAGAGTCTCAATCAGGACCAATCGTGGACAGCATTTAGTCTGGCTGTAAGTGTTCACAACAGATATACTCAATAGCAGTTATTCTTGAGAGAAAAAGTTTACAGCAGATTCTATAAGTGGAAACATTCTCTCGAATGTAAAAGCCTTTCGATTGACTTATAAGGATTTTCGCGAAGAAAGGCAATTTTATGAAGCGTCTTGGCTTAGAATTCCTCAGGAAATCCATACTTCGCCTTCTACTACTACTACGAATCATCAGTTCCTAAGATGCTAATGAAATGCTGCCCTCATGACAAAAAATTGTTTTATTCAATGATAGAAATTAACTTAGCAGTCATGTGTTAAAGCACCCCTCCCAAAAATTAATACGCATTTGAATGACCTCAGACCAGGGAGCGAACGCTTAAACGCATGACGTGTTGAATGAGTTAAAATTTTCCATACTTATTGTAAGCGTACCAAATTTGAAGGCTCAATAAAACGAGCATTATTAATAATATGTTCTTGACCTACAGTAAGATGGACTAAATAGATTACAATTGTTTTCTTTTTATAAATTATTAGTGCTAAGAAAAAGAAACCACTGAAGGAACAGAATTTAGAGGGCTAATTAGATTACACGGCAACCACAACTAAACGGGGATAATTTAGAAAATACCTCAATGGTGGACACAACGGAGGAGACGATAAGACTTCTCGAGCACACACAACTAAGCAGACACTAACGAAAACAAGTCCTACACGGCAGAAAGAAATCTCGCCAGACTTTCTCCAATATTGTCGGAGATAGTCAACAGAAATGCAAAATTTTTTGAGCTTCTCCGTCTTCCATTATCCCAGTTCTCCTAAACCTGGGCGGTGTCCACAAATTCTTTAGTTACATGACAGCCAATGCCAGGGCGTGGGTATAATTAGCTTATGACCAATACTGATACAATTCAACGAAATAAGGAATGCCTGAAATTATCTATTCTCGCAACACTCCCTATCAAACAAAACCGGAATAATAAAATGATGCTCTTACGGCTACAAGATAAAATTGTCAAAGAAGAAAAAATAGCAAGGACAAACGCTCGGAAACACGTCTGATGAGTGGTCTCTGAGAGCTACACTACAGTGCAGTGATGAATTGCAATACGTTCTGTCTGCACCAGAGACGCGAACTACTCTTCTCTAGCATGAACGAAGTGTAGTTGTTTGAATAATAGAAACCATCAAAAATTCGTTTGAAAGTGACATAACAAGTGAGAGTAAGTAAACCTCACGTTTCAAGACATTGCAAAATAAAAGATCTTTTTTCAGACGAAAACAACTTCGCTTTCCAATTTAATGTGACTAAACTTTCCTGCTATTTGATGAAGTATAAACTAGAGTTTATATGAACTTGAGTCGTTGGTAGGATGGCATGTTTGGTCTAAGCAACTTCTGAGCAGTCGTAGGATTGCGTTGTTCAACAAATAGCTGTATGAAGAAAATATTTTTCTTATAATAAATTATGATATACGAGTGCAACTGTACATGGCGGCGATGAGAGAATGACGTGCAAATTTTATCATATATTTCATTAACACGAGAGTACAGGTCAGACTTGGAATCCACACTGCTGGTTTCCCCATGCAACTATGGAGAAATTAGCACGAATTTTACGAGTTCCTCCACCCAATGTCTTTAGGAGGAATCAGGAGCATTACAAGGATCGTTCAGAAGGTTCATCGTCACCTTCCCTCAAGGGAAGAGGATAGTACGAGAAAGGGTCATTTATCAGCCGCACTGCTCGTCGGAGCTCAGCAAGAGTTGACCCTTCCATTCTACTAGAACTCATTAAACGGTTGACAAGCGCCGTTCACACTACAGATTCTCCTTAGTGGACACATGTCAATTTCAAACGTCACTTCAGATATTTTGATTGCATTGTGTGTAGGTCAATAGTCTGAACTTGAATCTTCCATGGGGGAAAAGAGACAATAAGGAGTACAAGTTTGTTTGGCTGCAGCATAGAACTGAAAATATAATCGAAACCTAATCCTTTGGCCAAATGGCAACATAAACATGAGAAATTGATGAATAATGATGCTTCAACTACGCTCCCTTCCTACAAAAGCTTCCTCTACTGCAATTACTCTAGAAAGTCTGTGTACCTAAACTCCAATGAAAAAGAACATGTGTACAACTCCCTACTTACTTACATATCGAGACACTCAAGACTTTTTTCTACTTATCAAAAGCTTCAGGATTACACAAGGGTGTAGAAATATAGAGAACTTAATTGCAGTTCGGGCGGGACTTATGAATTTACAAAAGAAATAATCAGACAGTCATTTTCGAAGAACAGCATCCTCTCTCACGGACCATGCCGTTCATGCTGGAACGAGCACGGCGGACTCAATAGCATAACCACTCCAGCCTTTATGAGCGCTTGAGCACGGGCACCCGTGACCATGTAGTGAAGGTGCAGCAGCAGAAACTGGTGATGTGATCACACCACGACAGAGACGCAGAGCTCGTGTAACGAAAACAGCCCCAAATCTCTCATGCCGCACCACACCTGCGCAACGTGTTACAACATACACTCAAGTGCTATTGAATTTGATTTTAAGACTCGATAAACCTAGAAAATACTTCAACATGCACAAATAATACAACAATCGGCCTAGTGATAGGAGAGACCAGGTCTCTTAAATAACTTTCCTATTTTTGTACGAAGCGAAAAGCGACGCTCAATCCAAAATACAAAGGAAGATGGGAATGTTACCTTGCGTATATACATCTCCCTCCATCGGCTTCACATACTGTGTCATTGTTCTGTTTAAGAATAGCCAACCATCTCGGACAATAAACATCACCCGTAGAAAGACACAGCACTACAGTTTAATATCGAATTACTGCCGAACACATCAGATCGTTCATATTTCTATTACTTTTGCACAAGGATGTTCATAATGATAATGACAATATTATGAGCAAAGAAGGCGGATTCATTTCTGAGAACAAATCTAAAACTAATTCAAGTTTTGTTGAAACAATAGGGACAATTATCAGTAATTACGAATACTTAGGTACATACATAATACACTTTCTCCATCTTAGAAAGTGCAGTGGAAGACACTGACCTCCAGGTAAACACGACTATTTTTTTGGGTTCGAGCCCCCCTAGCAACTCACCCAGCAAATCTCGATACTCAACCCTTGTCTCGCTGCTAATTTTTGCTTATACATATTGTGATTCAATAAAGCTAGGCCATGTGCGAAACTGGATTCTATCGAGACTGCATCTAAGATTTATTCGTTCACACTTGATGTCAAACCACCTCAGTTTCAAGCGTACACTCTCACATCCACAGTAAACATCACAATCTCGGAGTTTCCCTTGCTCTGGCCATCCATCTACACTTCGTTTGTGCAACCTTCGAAACATCTTCCGTTCATTTGTAATTACGGATTTTCATGACCACCTGATGTACCATACCACCTGAACCTTCACAATATACTAGGACAAATCACACACCGAATTTTCACTTGGTTTCTTTTCGAGTAAACCGAGTAAACATACATCTAAAGGACAAGGTAGTGTCCTTTACATTACATTATATTCGTATCTTTCCGTAATACACTCATGGCATGAATAACCAGTTTCACTCCAGCTTTCAATTGAACTCATATTCGACTAACACAAATCGCCCATTCAAACAACCTGTTTTACTACCTCTTCCTTTACCACTTGCTGAGGCCCACAAAATTAAAAACGATAAAGAGACTTAATTGCGTGAACAGCGTTCTAACCAGTAAAGCCGCAGATCTTCCTTCCGCACTAGACAGACGTTAAAAGACGTATATTCGTGGTGGACTTTTGAAAGCATCGCGAGTTTTGAGACTACAAGGGCACACAGCTACGGAGAACAACTACTTTCATCGCACAATCCATACCTTGACTTATCTGAGCAAACACACGTACAACAAAAATATTCCCGTAAATATTGTCCAATATGAATGTAGTACTTCCTGACGTGCCTATTTTAAATGCGTTCCTGAAATTATTATTGCAACCTTTTCTGCCCTTTTGACCCTGCAGATGCTTACAGAAGAATTTTTACGCGTCTTTGCATTACTTGACAAAAACAATGACGTATCCCACGATAATGATGGGTTCAGGTGCTTCCAAGCATAATTGCAGGAAACAAAGCTAGCAACAAGCCCAGACATATTTGAGGGGAAAATAATTTAAAAGAGAAGTAGGGATATAAGTATTTCAGGGACAAATAATTCAATATGAGTAGGGAAAAAAGGAACCAGAGTCCTACCAAGGAGGGAGACGATGACTCAGCAGCAAGAGCCGGAGCCGCTCTTCTCAGCAGCAGGGACGGAGGTTATCTTGACGCCCGGCGCAGCTGCAGCAGCACCAGCACCAGACGGAGGCCCCATGCGCTGCTTGATCTCTGCTGCCATCGTCAGGAACGCTTGCTCTACGTTAGTGGCGTTCTTTGCAGACGTCTCCAGAATAGGGATTCCTAACGAGTCAGCATACTCCTGCTCACACGCACAACACGTGTTAGGACTACACTCCTGCTCACACTACACGCTTTGTCATCACCCAGCACAACGTAGCACGTATTTTTCTGCTGGGAAACGTACGTGTTTAAGATCACAATAATGAAGGTGAAATTTCAATGACAAAAAAAATTGGCAGCAGAATAAACTGGCTAAGAAAACCAGCGCACCTTAGCAGTGGGGTAGTCGACCACTTTTTTGTGTGTGAGGTCACATTTGTTGCCCACGAGCAGCTTGTTGACGTTTTCACATGCATGACGGTCGATCTCCTGCAGCCACTGCTTCAGGTTATTGAAAGATTCCTGAAAAATTTAAAAATGCTTCAAGATTTACTAAGTGAAATAATAGCTTTCCAGGGTTATTTTTGCGTGAAGCTCGCACACAAATTAATGTTTTGTGTTGCAACTAGAAGGAGGGGTGGTCAATTATTTGGCTAAGCTGCACGAAGGTACCGAGCTACCACCGCTACCTCAACTGAAGAATATCATGCAGAGCGCTACTTTACAACCAAAATCAAGTATTCACACCAGTATGCATACAAAGTGCGGCAACATAACTTCCTTTTTTCAAAGGGCTGTGCTTTGAAAAAAAATTATGTTGCCGCACCCTGCAGAAGTCTAAAATCGTTCGGTAAAGAAACCATAAGCCTGTAGCAAGTCGGAGTGAAAAAATGCATTTTATAACAAAATACTGTTATTTTTGCAATGACGGGACAATAAGGAAGTGTACACAAATACACATCACAGAAATTTGGTAGACACTCGTAATCTCAAAGTTAAAATATAAACTAGCTAACGACGGCATGTGGAGCATGATTCGTTTTTTCGTACAAACTATGGGGACAATGGGTCATGATCGAGAATTTCATTACCTTCGTCATAAGAAATCGATTTCGAAGGTACTGTACATGTTCATTGAAGAGAAGACGAGGACAGGTATGAAATGAACGTATCTACACTGCTACTAATACGTGCGTGATCATATAAATGAGCGTGGATTAATTGAGCGAAGAAAAATATGATACCATAAACCAGTATTGCTAAATATATTTGCGAATAACAAGTACTACTAGATCTCGGACTGGCATAACATTCTGCTCGATCTTCGTCCATACCTAACGTCCCTTAAAAATATAACATTTTTCCGGCCAACCTAATATAATACCAATGATGTACGCTATCAGTGTGTCTCTAAGCTTATTGCTGCTCAATTCATGCTATAAAATGCATAAACGCTACAGGCATACGGTAGTGGCTTTTGTATAGTGTATTCCCTGCACGGGTATAGTGTGCCCGAGGCTAGTGACGTCTAAACTCATGTTCAGTGCTCCAGGGTTGGTGAAAAAGCTGCAATGTTCACCCGAGGTTGCGACCCCACGTTTTAGAATGTGACTAAAACTCATCCTACTTAAAACTAGAGTCTCAAGCTTGTGAGATGAAGAGGAAACTTGGGTAAACACCGATCGCAAAATCAGCAGGTAAACGAATATAAAGAATCATACATTTGAAAGCCTGCTCCAGAACTAGCCCGTAAGTTTGTTTTGTTAATAGCTCTTTAATAATTACTGCATGTTAACTCTACATCTACCAATGAAACCTGTTTTTGAACGAAAATGCTAGTTAATAATTACTTGGAAAATAAATTGCATTCTAAGTTTATGCATTAGCGATCTAATAGTTACTTTTTGATCTAGACCAAGTGTCGAAGTTTGCTCTCCGTAATGAAATTTCTCACTCTGGTTGAGTAGAAAGTGTGTGATAAACGAGCGTCGTGAAAGCTGCGCCAAATAGGTGTATTTGTGGTGATGGTTTGATTTTACGTTGAGCACGAATGAGTAACGTCTGGTTGAAGTAATGAAAACAGCGTTAGGTGAAAGCACGCTCAGATGGACATAGACTTTGCTGAAAATATTGCACGCATTGTGCGCGAGACAATCCAATAATTCATCGTTTAGAAATCTTTCACGGGGCCCTGGAAGCATCTTAGTAACTGGCCTTCTCTTTTCAAGTATTCTGGATGCTGAAAAAAGGAACCGCTACTTTGATCCAGTAGGGGTGAACCATCAAGGGCATTAGAACCTTTCAATTTTAGGGCATACATATGTCTGAAAG
This sequence comes from Trinorchestia longiramus, assembly GCA_006783055.1. Classification (NCBI taxonomy): domain Eukaryota; kingdom Metazoa; phylum Arthropoda; class Malacostraca; order Amphipoda; family Talitridae; genus Trinorchestia; species Trinorchestia longiramus. The sequence continues at coordinate 87,506 of VCRD01000034.1, read as the reverse complement.
CCAGTGTTAGACTGCATATAGATATTTAACTGCACGATAGTGTATTCCCTTTCATAAAGTAGAGTGAACATTAATGCCAAAACGAGTCTGGACTTGAGACCTTAATTCTTAGGTTCAGACTCCTTGAACCTTGCTAGGCAATATCAATTTTCGCTATCAAGTACACAAACAGATGCTGATATTGGTCACTTTTGAGAGTACATCGTCTGGTGCCAGTCTCCATATTAACATCAGTTGCAAACAAAGTGCCTGACTCTTTCTAATTCTTGCATCTCTTTCGAAAAATAATCATACTCATTCATCGCTGAAACTTTCATTTAAAATCTCGGAAGCATTTCCAATCCAGTAAAAATAAACGTTTAGTAAACGAAGAAACTAATTCGAGCCAAATTTTCTAGAAATCAATACTTATTTATCAATAAACGAAAACAAATAAATTTAACCTTGCTTAGGCGATAAATTAGTTCAAATAAATCTGGTTTTAGGATTATGCCCTCCGTACTGACACAAATCCTCGAGATTTTCCAGGCTGGCCTAGGTGCTATTAACAAAAGAAATGTTGAAGGTTTAAGTGCAGGCACTTAATACACTCAATGCACCGTGTGACAGCACCTCTACCTTCTTCATTAATTAATGCACTTACTGAACTGAAAGTCAACAACCTAACGCTATTATTAGGTTACAGTCAACACCGATCTGACACTATACTCGAGATCGCTCACCCAATTACGTAAGCAAGAGAACACTCACAATAAGTAGCCATGATCAACGTGTAAATAATGATTTAACAAAGAAAATCATCTTAGTACGTGAGAGATCACGTCTTCACATTCATATTAAAGTGAAAAATTACTGTCCTTTATGCATGCAGGTATCCCTCGTTTAGAATACTCGGGCGAAAAAATGCAATTAATCATGTTCAGCTTTTAAAATAAATGATGACGAAAAGAGACGAACTACGTAGAGTAACCAAGTAGAATTACGAAAATCAGTCACTAGCTTCGACTTAGCCTTGTTGATGTCACAAATAGAGGTGTGTGGTTTTAAAGGTCATTTGGTTTCTACATCACTTTCAGCCACAAAACATTTCAACGAAATGAGATTTGGAAAGTTTTTGTGTCAAAAACAAGCGTCATGTAAGCGACAGAATCCTTGGGCGCCTAATTGAACGGACCAACGTTATAAAATAACTTTACCTCCCATAAAATGTAATGTTTAGGCATCTAACATGCCCATACTACACAGCTCTGCATAGCAGCCACTCAACTCAAGCCGTCCTAGAAAAGAGAGACTATCAATCTCTCAATCCTTAGTAAAAAAAAATCATTAACACGATTATTTATCTTTTTCCCAGAAGATCATCCAGGTACCGGTAACATTTCACACACACAAAGAAGCAGGAAAACGAAAAGGAGAGCTGTACAATGTCTAAGTTTGCTAAACTGGAATCTAACAAAAGTCAGACGAGCAAGTGTTTGCTACGTGCACGACTACACCTACACCATTCGAGCAAAATCTTAAGGCGTATCCTGGCTAGGTAGCAACAGTGCCACATCACCACTTAACAACAGCGTCAGTTTCCTCCGACGCGAGCTGTGGTCTTCTAAAGCTATTTTCTCCAGAGACCTGAGGGACCTCACGAACTATGGTACTTGGTAGACATACTGCACAGGATAAAGCCAACAGAGTCAAGTTACAACTGCCTCACCTGGTCGGTGGTGTCGTAAACAACGATGATGCCGTGGGCTCCACGATAGTACGATGAGGTGATCGTACGGAAACGCTCCTGTCCAGCGGTGTCCCAAATCTGCAGTTTGATGACCTTCCCATTCAGATCTATCGTGCGGATTTTCTGCACAGAAATAGTAAATCCCAACGTTTATTAGCATTAAAATAACATACAGCAGTTCCAGCGTGAAATCACCAATATGCTAAGTACACTCACACGTGTATGATTGTCCAACTGAAAATGACATCTATCCAATGAAGCTAATGGTGATTTACACTAAAAACGTAACATGGTCATTTAGTACTTGACATGATGGAAGGAAGAAGTAGGCTTTTGATGGAAATGCAAGATTATGGCATGCGATTTAAATGTAATATACCAAGCATAACAAAGTTGTTGTGGAAAGCTTTTTTACACTATGCTACAATCACTTACTACCAACACTCAACTTTTTGCAAATAGTATAATAGAAATATCAAATAAATGAAAGGACAATGGTAGAATAGTGACAGAATGTTCTAAGATATCTTGGAAGTGCATTGTAATAGTTTCATTGACTTGAGGATGCAGAAAAAATGGGTAAACTGCCATGGATAAACAGTGATCTACTAAATGTAGTGTAAAACACAGTTAGGAATGAATTTCATAAACTGATGAACTCGTATCACACAGTAAAAAATAATTCTGATTCACCCAAGAATCATTTCTGAGAAAACAGATTTGACCTTCAACACTTCAAGTGTATGTTTGACAACCCTGCAATCGACGTCACACAACGGGAACTTGATATTTACTGCCAGGCAAAGTTAAGTTCGTGAACTATGGACATGACAGCTATACTTTACATAAGAGATGGGAATATATTCTTTACAATTTTAAATAAGGGATGGGAATATATTCTTCATTCAATACTAGGTTCACATATCAAAAAATAATGTTAATGCTAGCAGATATTTGAATCATTATGTTTGTTATACTTACAAAATCTACTCCTATTGTGCTTATGTAGGACTCTGTGTAGGTATCATCCTGCAAGTAGAGAAAGAAGCATTAATTACACAGCTGCACAACATTCAATAGGTAAAGCACTTAAGTTCGCCATCAATACAAAACACAATCTCAATTCATCAAATAAATGATTATGTTTAGTGAAAGGTTGCCCTTTGCAATTCATTTAATTTGAAATATTTAATGTATAGAAAGTCTCAAACAGACTGAGTAATAACTCATACAGGAATACCTAAAGTTTAAATTCAAGTGTTTCAATACTTTTAGTTGACTTACTGCAAATCTTAATAGTAAACAGGACTTGCCAACGCCACTGTCGCCGATGAGCAGGAGCTTGAACAGGTAATCACTGTAAAACAAAAAGGAGTTAGTAAGTCTAGATTAGTTATTGGCTAAACATGAACTTTATAATCAAATTCATTTTTTTGGTGAGCATCATATCCTATTCAGCAACACAAAAACTTTGTCAAAACTTTGACTTATTCCTAAATAAATAGGCAGCCTCAGGCAAATAGATGAGGCAACATAAAACAGTTCCCACATGGATGCAATAACTGCCCACCACTACACTTTATGAAACTTTCCATTCATGGCAAGTCCTTTCAGCACTTGAAAAATTCCCAGATTTCAGAAGATTTTAAAATCAATGATAACAAATACTAAACTGAACACTAACTTGCATATTCTGCAAGACCTGGTTTCCTTGCTGTTAAGAAGAAACATTACAATACTTCCACTGATATGTAATGACCTTAAAAGTTACACCTAGACAAAATGAATGATGCATTTGCTGTTATATCATATTAAGACTATAAAAATAGACTTTGCTAAATATGACATCCATTTCTTCTCAATTCTTCCTTTTAGTGCAGGAAATATTTTAGCTACAGTAAATACACATTGCCTAATTTATCTTAAAGCATTTACTATGTATTCCACCTTAAGCACAAGCATTTCAGCTCACCATGGATTCATTTCAACAAGTTCATACTTCATTTCAGTGGACAACAACTTAACTTGTGAAAGCTCAATTCTTTTTCAGGCAGGCACAGAGATGACCTACATATCAATTTTTCAAAAATTATAAATTTATTTAAAACAATCCTAATCAATTTCAATAAACATCTTGATACATAAGCAATTTATTTCAATGCATGAACAATCCCCTTTGATGCTCTACTTTTCTATTATATTCTCTTTCTCCTAACTATCTCCAATTCTCTGACAATGCATGCTGATGTACTAACAATCTATACTTGCTCACCAATTCCTTCTACAGCATCATATAACTATTTTTTTGATCACTTAAGACTTACTTTGATACACCACTGTATATTTCTATAATAACATTTGTATCTGTAATAAATTACTTTTCAAAGGCTTTCAACCTATGTCAGTACTATTGAACCAGTGTTAAGTGATGGCCTTAATATATCAATTATTTATCACATTTAATAACATGTATTTATCACAATATCAACCTGTTTTACCCTAGAACTTCATCAGTAACTCACTTATACTAAATATTGTGTAATTTAGAACCAAGAGCAAAGCATTTGCCACTAATAAATACCAGAAGAGGCAACAAAATACAAGGTGTAATTGCTAAATACAGAAGAGGTAACAAAATACAAGGTGTGATTGCAAGTGACTGCATGACACATGGCCACTTGCAATGAATGTAAAACAGGACTGGTAACAAATACAAATAAGATTTCTAGCAATACCAAATAAGATTGCCAGCAAATTCAAACAAGATTGCCAGTAATATCAAAAAAGGTTGGGAAAAATACTATACAAAACTGATGATAAAATACTAGATAGGACTTTAGCAAAAAATTGAATAATCTAAGGCCCAATTGATAAAAAATTTCAAATGCAAATGGCACAAAATTCTGAGATGTCATAATGGCAACTGTTCTGTTGCTATCAACAAATATTTAATGACAAACATGAAATAAAATTTCAATGCAAATGTTCTGTAGTTAAAATTGTAAAAATTGGAGCAAGCTAACAGAATAATCATATAAGGCTGGAAAAATTTAACTATTTCAAGTCATTAATGCAAAGCATACACAGAACTGCACACCAAGAAATTTCTCACACAAGGATCATAGGTGTTTAGTTTTTGTTTGTTTCACAAAATGTTTGAAATAATTTGTAGAATATATATCAGGGCATACTTACACAGAAAATTCATTTGATAGCCCTATATTTGTTAAGATACTTGAAATTCTAGTGGTGCACTTTTGTAAGCATGCTACACATCAAAGTTTTGACTTCCTAAAGAATAAAAATTTATTATACAAAAACTTGATAATGCATCAGTGCAGAATACATCATAAATGAAACCAGACAATGGAACTTAAAAAGGTAAACCTATTCCCATATGAAGACCCCATATCTGGTACAACAGAAAATAATATATTGTATTTGTTTTCAAAGTATTCCTATTGGATTTGGCAACTACAACACTAAATAACTCTGGAATTAATCAGTCAAAACCAGGGAACCTGAATACAACTCTAACATAACTAGCTGTGGTTGAGCTAATTGTTTTCAGCTGTTTAGACTAGCATACGAAAAGGAACGACAATTTAATAATTTTCAGGTATCAGACATAATTTCTACTCGCCAGATGAAATAGAGTTCTCAATTCAAATGGGCCAACACTACGGAAGAAACACACTGCGTAAATAGAAGAAATTACGCATCGCATTTCAAGATTTAAGACATGCCTCTTGCTGAGGTGTGTGATCGAGCATCAGCTGATGAATACACAGTACATTGTCATCAAAAACTTACGAATTTATCCAAAATAACTACATTAATCATATACTTACTATTCAACACTCATTGCAGACATTTTTGTTATTTACTATAAATCAGAATGTAAACCAAAATTAACGTTAATGACACGAAAATATAAAGAAACGAGACAGTTTCCTCCCCTTAACCGATCAAGATGGCCGACCACTGCGTTATGGTTAAACGAGTGACGTCATGCCACATAGCCAACAGGAAAACATAAAATGCATATTTTTTAAAAGGCAATGAATGAGAAAGGTAGACTATACATCTAAATATTTAGTCTTTACACACAATTTCAATTCGAACAAATCTTATGTGTGTGATCATTTATTGAATATTTTTCTCTCTGATAAATCAAATGGTCGTTGAATCATTAGCAGTCGTCTTTCGATTTTCATAACATGAATTTTCAAAAACAATCACCAACAAAGGAAGATATGAGTATATAAAAGATTTGTTGGAGAGGTGAAATTACCAAAATTATTACATCATTTCCAGCTTCCAGTCCATTTTTAGCGAGTTTATAACCATTGATGAAAGGAAATAATATAAAAACATAAACTTTATAACTATTATGAACGTGTATTTGTCATATATAAAATTGCTTATTTTATTTAGAGATAGATTGCAAGATGCAACATTTCGTAAGCCAACGTCAATGAGTAAATTCTTTGATGAATCATATCTAGCGCCGGTGTTACACAAGACTCCAGGAAAAGATAACGTTACAGCGGAGCATAATCCGCCCCGGACATGTCGCTTAACCATCTCGTCGTTGTCCCACATCATTGAAAGCCATAGCAAGACCATTGCTGTCCCACAACCATTGCTTGGATGAGAAGTTTCGGTCTTAAATTTAGTTACATTTGGAAAACAATATGTACTAAGGTGTCAAGATAACTGAAGGTTGTTTATTATATGTGAATTAACACCAACATTTCGAAGAAACAATTGTATACTCTATGTAAAAATTAGCAAAATATACTTTAAAAATATGACTAATTATTACAAAAGCATCTAAAGCTGCAACGAAAAAGTGGCTCTTAATTTTAGTCATTATCGGTCACACAGTCTTATGTCTAAATAAAGTGGAGAAATTATGGTTTTGTACAACTAAACTTACGATGGGAGTTCGAACTCATTAGCATCAGATATAGCATTGTAAACACAAGCTATAATCAAAATTGACGGCAGGACTGGTGTGTCTTGTATTTAGATTCAAAGACTGACGCGTAGTGAGGACCAGGAATAGTGATATAAGCCACGGTTTGCCTCGAAATAGAAAATAGTATGTATAAGACAAAATAAAGGCAAAAAACTTTATTCCAATCAGATATACATGAAATATGCAATTGCTATTCAATTCTTAATACTAACGTTTCAAGACTAGTAATCGTGTTTCCAGCGACGGCATTTAAGGTGAATGATGTTTCATAAGTCTAGCAAAGGGTTTAGCATTACCATCGCTGCTCATACTCCGATCATTTTTAATTATGCGTGTTAATTAATCCCGTTAGAAATGAAATCGTATTTTTTACAATAAATTCTTTGTATTTTTATGAGTAGGTTTTTGTAACTTTAAGTGAGGTTCGTGTAAATTTTTATTTATGAAAATTCGCTGTATTCTTAAAAATTTTTCTTAGTCCTATGCCGAAAGTTGCCCAACCGTGTAAATTGCACGCGTTTAGCATTAAATATTTTTGAAAGTTACACACTCGAAGGTTTAATACCATAACTATAACATCTACTTAAAATACTCAAAACGACATCGGCAGAGCTCAAAACTGCTCAAGTCATGTTCGCAAATTTTCTTGTCAATTTTAAAACAAGCAACTGCTTAGCGAACGAATTATTTCATTTACGAGTACAGTTGACATGTACATTTATAGTCAGAATATCTTCGTCTGTTCGTCTTACTCGTTCATGGGATTGAAGAGAATTTTTGTAAAAAATGATTGAATTTCCACTGAACATTAATTGGTTGCCGTTTCAAGGCGGAAAGACAAACACATGAACGAGCAATATGTTCAACAGTAAATTCGAAATTAAAGTTGTTGTTGTGGAACGAATCATTCAACTATGGAAAATTTGTTTTACTTTACCGTTTTGGAAGCTCCGCTCTGTTGGGAAGCTGCGTAGAGCACAAGTTAGGCAAGACGTATGTAGCAGGAGTACCTTCCCCTGCGCCGCACGGTTGCCAATGTTTTCATCACGACGACAATGACGAAACACAGACGAATTATACAAGAGAAACTCACCCACAACATCCTAATTATATATCATAGAACAATTTTTATTAAAGTTTTCTCTTAATGAAATACAGGTGAAATTTTTAATGGCTCCGATATCATTTATTTCAGGTTATTTATCCGAATGAAATTGTGCGTTATTTTAAAACTATTTTTCCATCCTGCATGTGAAGTCTGCTTACAGAGGCAAGTATCGTTTACTGGTGCTCATGATTCATCCTCACAAAAACGCTGTACTTTAAATTTCTGCACATATAAGTAATCCTTTAAAGTACCAGCCAGGGTAAATATGAATGATCTACCTGTTCGCTCAGTTGATAAACACATGGTGACGGTTTGTAGCAGCTACAATACAAATCTACTTTTAGCTGGCAATAAAACTGTTGTATAGAAACTACCAAAGTTTCCTAGTGTGGGGGAAAACTGGACTAAGTGGAAAAATGTGTAAAAAAGTGCAAGTAATTCCAGAAACTTTTTATTTCTAAGTTAAAATCATTTTAGTGTATTTTTTACAGCTAGTCCCATGTACTTACAATCAAAAGCGAATAGGAGCATATGTCTTAGATACTAAAATGTTTCTTACTCGTGTGTGTATTTAATTAACGTTTTCCTCCATTAGAAACTAGGAAAAAAGAGTTACAAGTTCCTACTCGAGAGATACCATCACTCATGACAACGAATATTTCGTAAAACTTCCTCTTGTAACTCGTTCTTGAGGATGGCGCCTCAGTATTGGAGAACGAGGTGGCTCGGTTGCTGCTCCTGAAAACGTTTTCAAGAAAAACTATTTTTGATTAAAGCCCATTCACTGGAGTTTAGTGGTAGTTTTGATTAAACTTAATGAATGAATAGCGATGTCATTTCTTCTATAGAACAGTCGTCTCTTCCATAAGGCTCGGCAGCGATCGTACGTGGGCAGAGTTCGGGCCAGTCTCGGTTGTTTAAAGGAGCTTCTTGCCGTCGTGTGTAATTTACAGTCGGAGTGAATTAAAAATTTGATAGACCGATTGAAATTTTTTTAAGCAATTGCCAATGCAATTTAATAATATCAAGTGTAATTACTTCACAGAGACAATCAGAGTTTAAAAATGTATTTTCTAACCTATTAGATTCTTCAGCTACTAGATGAGCAACGGCAGTCAAGTGCTATAAAACTTACCTTAAGCTGTATATTCAACGTTTATTAACTAAGCATGTTTTTATCTTTTACGCAATGTTAAAGAAGTATGATAATATTAACATAGTCCATTAATACGAATTAAGAGGGAAGTAATAGCATGGGACTTAGGTAGCAACCCAGGAATGGGCCAAACGGCTCGTTTCTATAGCCTTATTCTATTATATTCAACTAAACTGAAACTGGAAGGGTGTATTGCAGTACTGTCAAGATTCATCTGAAAGACGCGGATACTATCTGTATCACATTGTAAACACAGGAATCTATTCCTAATCTACAATTCAGTAAAATTGCGAAAGATGTTGTGATTGTAAATTTTGTCATCGGTAACCTTTTTAACTTTACACCCTTGAGCATAGTTAGAAGGAAAAATATTTAACTACGTCAAAAAAGTAAATAATTGAACTAACTATACTAGTTACTACACCAGCAGCAACAATTAAATGGAGAGTATACTTGGATTGCAGACGTGACGGAAAATTTGTAAGTTTGCTTAGTCGTTCCAGCGCATGCTACAGTGTGCTGTCCGCTGACAGAAGGACAGAAATAGCTGCATAAAGCAGGTAAAAAATAATGAATTTGATCCTAGGATATTTTTGCAACACGGACCTTGTCAAAGGGTTGTCCTGGAAGTTAAGCAGAAGCCAGAAACGTACAGGAACCCCAGAATTTGGTGGGGAGATACGAAGAAAGGAGAAAGACCAGAAGCTGATGTGGGTCGTAGATGAGCGTTCACAGATGATGAGAATGAAGCTAATGGAGCAAGACATCGAAGAAAAACACAAAAAAGCTTCTTATCCTAATCAAGTTAATACATAATTTACGATGAAGCATTCACTTTTCAAACGGAGTACTATGATATCTTTGGACAGAAATATTTTATAGTAGTAATATAATAGTAATCTATACGGCTGCTTTGGATAACTACTTTTAGCGTCACAAGTTTGCCAAGCTTGAGTATATAATGAAGATATTATTACTCCACTTGTTCCGCTAGTAACGCAATCGCGGAACAGAAAAAGAAGGCACAAATGCCAACTGACGGTTTGAAAGTGTATCTGAAATTTCTTGTAGTTTGTGTGTGACTTCTTGACAGTCATGGAACGCTAAAAAAACATGTACAGGAGAATCTATTAGTACAAACGTGTCTGTTGTTTATTATGGAATGATTTTATTGATGGATAAGGCATTGCTTCCATTATTTGTAGTCTGGGTAATCGTTTTTTTCCCAAAAAATTTCAGTGTACTACTAATTGATCTTTGGCTGACGCATTTCTTTTAGTATATTTTAGATGTGTCTACAGAATACCATGTTGGCAAAAACTATTTGCCTATTTTAAATGTACTGTAATCCTCTTTGTATGAAAGTACAATATTGTTACAAATATCATTTCTGTGAACTTGATTTTAAATTTCATTTGTTCATAAATTTATTTCTCAAAATGCCTTCCGTCATATTTACAGCACTTTTCAACTCGACAACCTAAATTTTGAATAACTCCCTTTAGTTTCTCAGTGTTGATTGAAAAGATAACCCTTTTCTTATTTCAGTCCAATGAGAGATGAGGTTTTTTCCAAAAATCTTTTTGTCCACTTAACCTCGATGAACAAAGTCCAGCTGGAAAGGTTGGGTGACTCGACTGGCCAAACATATTTGCTCATGTGCAAAAATAAACTACTCTGTAAGTGAACGAATTATTGATCCTCTCCGTCGAGACATGGGCTGGTGCACCATCATGCTGATATCTGAAATCTGAAAACTCTAGATGACTAAAATCTCTCTAGGAATGTAGAAGAGTCTTTCAGAAGTCCCTGTAATGGATTGGACAGTTTCAGAACTTAAAAAAAACAGATTATAAATTTTTAAGGAGCTCTAACCACACCACACATTTACCTCACGATAGGGACATGATTTTATAACTCTGAATGGGTCTTTATTTGGCGACCTTTTTCGGTACTTTTGTTAGTTTTAGAAATTATTTCAGTAAATACATTCAAGGAGCACATTGTTTTTAATGATGTTTCTTACATTTGACCTCACTGTAGTAACTTTTGATGCTAATTTTCACGTAAATTTTAAATTATCTTTTTTTCTAGCCGGTTCTTGTCAATGTTGTCTTGCATCCGACCTGTCATTGGCTTACCAGAAAGTTGAAAAATATATCGGTAATTTTTTTTGGTCGTGGTCTTTTTATTTATTTTTTCGTTCAGTTCATGACTCTGTCTTGAATTTATGAACATTGTCGAACTTCCCTACCGGTAACCTCGGTCGATCCTGTCTGCTTCATTTTTCCAGCATGAATTTTCATCGCACAAGACTGGGCCATAGTTGCAATTGCAAAAAACAGTCATCAAATACTTGTAAAATAACACACGTCTCATACAAAATTTCGGCATGTACAAGATACAGAAAAGAACAAAGATCAGGTTCTTTTAAATGATATTCACATGAACTTGATACCCGTAACACAAAGTGAGTTCATGTGTGTGCTCATCGACATTTTCAAAACTATACATTTAGTGTCTGGAGAATTAAGAACACCTGCAAAAGACACTCAAGCGATCCCTCAATTAGTTGATTTGTACAAATTTTGAAGATGCTTTTACGTATAGTATTTACAATATTTCTACATAGTCGAGTAACAGATTATATGCGTTATTCTTAAGCTGCAAAATGTGCATCAAGATTCTATTTCGGAAGTTTTGGGACCGTATCCGACAGGGAATGCAATTCTTTCGACCTTTGGGCTGAATAAGTATGAGAGTTGTTTAGAGATGGTTTTATTTCTCGCTATGCATTATCACTTTTTATTACAGGCGTGAAAAACCTCTTGGTTTACTTTACATGTTTTATTACAGATAGGACTACTACATCGTGCAGTGGATGTGGAGTTAGATAGAAAAATATAGAACAAGCGTAATAAAAAGTAGGTTTATAGTATATATTAAAAAAGTGCTAAGCAAACCGATTTAAACATTTAATAAATAATTACACCCTTTTTGGTGATAGTACCACATAAATGTTGCCTGCACAAATATTCTGTATGAGTTTATGAACTTCCTTTGAGATAAACTTCTGTGTTTCTAATACCAATCATTCAATCTTCAAAAATTCCTCAAATATTTAGTCCAGTGCCTTCTGTGTTTCAGAATTTTACACTTACGATAAAAAGACGAACCAACGAAATAAGGAACACATTTTATAGCCAACAAACAGACTTAAAATTTCTAGAAATAAAGTATGCGAACATATGGCAATATTATGAGAACATGACACCGTCCTATACTATGTTTGTGCGTGATAGAAAACGCTGGGTCACGCGACGGTGTTGTGGAGTTTCTCTGACCACAATTCTGGCGTCTCCTTCACTATCATGGTCACTATTTACTGCAGCACTTTTCTATATAATTTTCGCGAGCAAGACTGTCTCGTACGTTACGATGTCTGAAGTCCCATACAGACGGAGCGTCGAGTACATCGTCGTGTTGGACGAAGACTTGAATCGTTTTGATGATATTCCAAAGATCGGGTGAGTGTCTGAAAACTTAGCATGAACGTAGGTAAATAAGAAATGAAGTAACATAAAAGAAATGGAAGAAAAAATAAAATAATTAGAAACAATAGCCCTATTCCTCACAGTAATGGAAAACATGGAATTTTAATTATTTTCTACTGAACTTAATTTGTAATTTTTTTAGTTCAATAGCGAATTTTTCAACTGATAACATTTTTTGAAAGTAATTGAAACATTTTGCACTCGTGACAAGTAGAAGAATGATTCTCTTGTAACGACACTCTGACATCCATGATCTTTTTCCCGCACATTAACATCACATCAATTTTCCATCCATGATTTTTCCATTTAATATGTACAAATTGGGTTAAAAAATATAGAAGATGTTTGTTGGAAGTCTTCAGGATCAAAGGTCATGGTATTGACTGGTTATGTTCCCTTGTTCTATAATAACTGTACGAATATTTTTGTCAATTTGTATTTGACATGATGTTTGTTAAATTAAATTTGTCGTTCTGAAAACAGAGTTTCAAATTCCTTTTCACGTACTTAATAACATTAAAAGTTTGAAATCACAAGACCATTAGATTATAAGAAATGTTCAAAAGTATTGATACCTTGTATCACTGCTGAGATCGCTTTTGTTGTGGCTGCGGTGGCTAAACTAGAAATATAATAATAATAATGTCCAAAAGTATTGAACATTGGTGGATGCACGAATAATTTCGACGATAGCTGAAGCCATACACGGTAAATTTCACATACATTCTTACTAGATCACAGCCTGGTGAGGTGTATAGCTAGATATGATAAATTTTGCATATATTCTTACTAGATCACAGCCTCGTGAGGTGTATAGCTAGATATGATCAATTTCGTATACATTTTCACTAGATCACAGCCTCGTGATGTGGAGGCTCAGTCAACGGCCCACAGCCCCCTGGCGTTGTACAAAACTTACAAGAAACCGTCGGCGCGCTGTCGGAAGCTAGTCAACATGGGTGGGTTTGGCTGCACCAGGCGTTACGAGGGCAACAAAGACGTAAGGACTGGTACCTGTCTGCTTATTCATATTTAAGCAAATGGTGAATATGTTCTATTGAACATTGAGTCTCTGAATGTGTCCCCAACCTGTAATCGTGGCAGTTATTGCTGCAATCCTATTTAGATATCGAACGCATAGTAGTTGGTTTGTAATGCGGGAGGTGAAATCTCAAAGATTCAAACTTTTTTCGTGATTCGATCACCAACGTATAAAACTACAAAAAAGAACTTCTTGATAAATACTGAGTACGTTCTCTGAAAGACGTGACTTAGCTTTCGTGAAATTTTGTATTGTAAGTAATATAGTTACCTTAACCCAAAAGTGTGATTGAACTTACTTTTAAGCAATTATTTAATCAATTTTGCGAGTATTGTTCTTCTTTGAAAGGAGGCATATGGATCTGTTTGTTATAATATTCGTTTGTGTTACCAAACAATTATACTTGATTAAGGGATGAAGACTTATTAAACGCTTACGACTCCCTACGATTCATTTTAGCATTCGATCATTAACATCAAATCCATGTAGAAATCTGACATAATCTTTAAATTTTAGCATTTCGAGTTTAATTTTCTCCTTCGTTTTTTTCCTCATGTGCAATCACTATGCACATACGAGCTGAGCTGCATTCTGACGCTCTGGTAGTTTTATTCTCATGTGGCTCATTGCCATAAGATTTAATGGTTTCAGTGATAAGTGTGACAATTTCTAGCCACGTCGACCGAACAAAATAAGTATTTCATTCCTTATTAAAACGAGAACCGTGTAGCTCTGTCCGTCAAAAATTCTGGTGCAAATTAGACACACGTGTAAATAATGCAATGCAGATGTACTGCATATTGAGTACAAATGCGAAAATGGCAGAGATTTCAATTCATCAACAACCATTTTCTAGCTTTCAATCTTTCTGAAGTAATATTCAAGTGAAGGTTTATTTCTCAGAGAATGAAGTTTCTGAGTGACACGAGAGCGACTATTCTTATCAGTGTTGCAATGTACCTTACTTCTTTATGAATAAAAAGGCAGTGTTTTCATTATCTCTATTGATATAGAGTGTACATCAACGTCAAGCGATTTAAATAATTTCAAATCGTTGTGAGAGTATAGAAATAAAATGTCGAACTTTCCGTTAAACTTTATAGTTGTATGTCAAAAAAGAAATAAATCTGCTTCCTATGGATATTTCCTTACATCTACTTTCATCATTCATCATCCTCGAAAATATCGACCAAATTTCATATATCAACCTTCTATTTATTGTCGCTTATTATTATTTCATTTAAATACAAGTAACATTGTTCACACTTGTATATACGCTTCTGGACGCAATAATAGCTTCATTTCCCTAAAACAATTGCATATTTTTTACCTTAGTCTATGGTTATATTGCTCACTTCACTTCCACTAAAGCATTTCATGTGTTTTTTGCTAGTTCAATACATGCCAATGTGATCCAAATGCTCACTTCATTTCTTTGAAATTAGTGCATGATTTTGGCCTTAATCTGTGGTGCTCACTTCGTTTCCCTGAAACTAGTCTATGTTTTTGCGCTAGTATAATGCATTCACATGTGCTCCAAATAATCACTTCATTTCCGTGAAACTAGATCATGTATTTAGTCTTCGTTTCATGTATTCACATCACATCAAAATGCTCTTTCATTCATTGGAACTAAGCGACTCGACCACAGAAAGTTTGTATCTGCTCTAACGTATTTATTGATGGAAAAATCGAGTAATGTCTCATCTTTATTTTATTAATCTAGGTTTTTGAAACAATCTTTGTTCAATTCACTCAAAGTTTCGCAAACATAAAATGACAAAATTTAACTTGCATCAACCATATTTACAATATAAGCTACGAGGGATTTTTTCCGCATTAGTAGGACCTTTTCGAATTGAATTATTCGTATTTTTACCTAAATTTAATCAATTTCTTTCACTTTCACTACCATTAGTTTGAAAATAGACATTCATAGCCTTGGGATTCACAAATTCTTGTTCGGATCAGGTTTGTCTGGACCCTGCAGTGGTGCCTCCCAGAACCCGCTGTCTCGTCTACAGCTTTGGGGTAGCCAATGACGTGACTTTTGAGGACAGCCTCATGTCGCTGCTGGACTGTGAGGTGCATCTCTATGATCCCACCATCAACTTGATCGGCTGGAACCTGGTACATCATTGTACAAAACTAGGAGAATCTGTTGAATATTTGTGCATACAGAAATTAAGTGTTGAAAATTGTTGGATGGTATTTGGTATATATCATTGTGGAGAACTAGGAGAACCAGTATACTACACACATAAGTTGTAGCGTATAAACAGATAAACCTTACATGTTAAATTTGTCCAGTTGGTACTAGGTATTTCACCATGCTTCACCTGGCTGATAGGTTCTTAGTAATACATATTAGGCGTTCCATTTCATTGGCTAGAACTAAAATAGATAAATAGTATACGCCTCTGTTCTTTGTTTCAAGAATCTGATTGGAATTATCGCCCAAATCGACTTCAGATTTCACTTTTGATGGACTAGCCGCTGATGCGTTCAAGTTTCTAGTGGAAATTCTACTGCACACCAACACTTGAATGGTCATGGCGGACCAGCTGTCTAGAGGTCCTCGACTATTTGTATGTCGGTAGGCTGAACCTTGTGAGACCATGCCCTTATTAAAGGAAAATTTATTTCCGTACTCAACACTAAATTTCCTGAGGTAATTCTAGAAAATTTATTGCCTAGTCATTAAAGTTTCAGACAAAATTGAACACCGTGTGGAAGTGTCATGTATTACTTCAGCAAAATACAACATTATAGAAGTGGATTTACAGTGAGAATTAATCATTTGAATTCATTTCTTTTAGAATCGTGCCCTCAGTCAGACTTTATATGGAGATTATACTCACAGTCTTAAATACTTTAGGAAAATAACTGTTAATTAGAGTATGCGTAAATCTGTGTCGAAATATCTCTAATATGAATGGTTTCAGTGTAGAAGTTTGATAAAATTGCAAAAGATACCAAGATTTTAACGAGTAAATGAACTCATTGTTTATGTTAAAAATAAGATACTTTAAAAGTATCGATATATTGTTGCAAGAAGGGAGATAAAAGCGTTCATTTCTCTATTAGATCTAAGCTTCATTTCAGAATAACACACATTGAATAATTCGAAATTTGTTATCAATCTTTGGTGGCGATGCTAACTCCAATTCTAACATTTTTCTCCAATTGGTACTACGGGATTCTTTACTCTTTCGTTTGCACTCAATTACTTGCGATTGGTTATGTCAACAAAATCACGATTTTCGTTAGGTTGTTACGTTAGGTTTTTCGGCAATTTAATCTCCCCTTGTACCTACATGCTCCAGCAAGTCATTTCCTTGCCTTGGCTACAGATAACCGTGACGCATAATGCTGCGTCCACGTCAAATCTATAATAATGTCCGTCAAGTTACTCACCTCATTACAAACGGATTCATGAATCACTAATGAAATTAAGTGCCACGAGCAACAAATGTTGTCAGTCTGATTAAACTTTTGATGATGAGTATAGGCCTGAATGTTTCAGGCCACAGCGTCATCAAGTGTTATCTTTATTTCCTAAAATAAATAATACATGTTTTAAAAGAGCAGCTTGCTTTACGCTGGATAACAATCAGATACGCATTTTTAAATTTTTGCATGCTAGGAGTGAAATAAAAACAAATTTTAATTGTGTGGAAACTCGTCACCTCCGATGTGCTGTATAAAAATGACAAATTTACATAATATAATTATTTATTACTAAAAGTATAGCAGCGCCTAACTTATTTTTTTACATAATCGCCAAAACGGTTGAGGTATATGTCATATCGTGACACAAGTTTCTCGATGTCTTTTTCAAAGAAGTTAGTGAGGAGAGATGCGTTTTGATGAGCACGAGCCCGGACCAAACGGGCACACAGCTTCTGGTATCCGAGGTCTTGTACGATTGTGTAAAATGCAGACCTTGAAATACCTGGAAATTCTTCAGAAAGTTCACTGATTGTAAACCTTCATTCGGTGTTGACTACCAGATTAACACGCTAAAGGAGACCTACAGTAGAGACAGACTTTCGTCCTTGTCCACCTTCTTCATGGACGTCGGTTCGCCCTTTTTCAAATTTCTACACCATTCACATACACTATCCTTATTCATAAACTTATCACCGTGCAGCTTGCTGATTCTACGATAGATTTCAGATGCACTACGTCCTTCTACTTGCAGAAAACGGATTACACTTCTTAACTCACATTTGGCGGGAGCATCGATCGTAGTGGCCAAGTTCAATTGCCCATACCTCGGACAATCAAACTGTATCCGTTTTAGCAATTACGTACATAAATAAGTACGACCTTACAGTACTGTTGGTATTAAAATTATTATGTTACGTAATTTTTTTATAACCCATCAGATCTTGAAAAAACAGCATTGGTAGTACATTCTTTACGACATCTTCTCTCTGATGAAGCGTGTAAAACTCAAACCCTAACTCAGATATAGGCGGGGCAAATCTTTGCGTGTGTCGTTATATTCTCAGAAGGCTTATCAGCACTGACCATGTACAGAGGTGCGTAAAAGGTTCTGGAACCAGAAGATTGGGAGCTTTTTCTTTTAAATGAACCTTCCCAAAGATAGCTGTCTCGCCCACTAGAGAAAAATTCTAAAGTTTCCTTACCTAAAATTTGTTCAGGCTACGTGAGTGTGAACTTTATTAGTGGGCAATATGTCACTTACCAGTAAAGGACAATGTTTGTTTCTCGTGTAAATAATGATTGCGCATAGAAGCCAATGTATTCACGTTCTAGACAAAATAGACTGTCAGAAGGATCTAACTCGCTTATCTTAGCAGCCACCGTAGTCGAATGGTATGCGGCCCGTGTTCTGTATCGGGTCTCTGCTTGTGCAGAAAGACTGCGTGCGGGTTCGAAACCCGGCAATGAATACGAGCTATTTCTCGTTTCACGCCGTGAGCTCGCACTTATCGGTAAGACCTCAACTCATCGCCCATGGACACATCCCAGGATCGTCGCATGGAGCTCACCATCACCCTTACTCTAAGAATGTTAACCTTAAGAATTTGAAAAACCAATGTACTAAATGTCTATGTACTGTGTACTTGATTGGAAATAAAGATTGTTTTTTTTTTCAGGTGGTTCAGTATTTGTGTTAGTCCCTTCATGTACGTCTTATGTGGTGCATCAGCCCGCATTCTTGACTTGCCACCAAGAATTTTTCAATTCCTCCCCTAAACATAAATTCTCTGAATTATAACTAAAGATAGTCTCGAATGAATACCATTTTATGTTCCGTCTTGCTCTGGCTTCATATTTTCGTGAACTCATCAGATTCTTAAATGAATTGAATTTCATTCTTGCAGGAGAAGCCTCGAGCGAAACAAATATTTCACTCAGAAGCCCTGTATCATCGCCCAACCGTGGGCTTTGTTCTAGGCCAAAGAGCAGTCATGAAAACCTTCGACACCCTCCTTGCGCTGAACAGACACACGGAAGACACCATCCACTACCTCAAGATTGACATTGAGGGCGACGAGTGGCAGGTAATAAGTGTGAGCTGTTTTAATCCCAGTGGTCTCTGGTGCAGTCGAGCAGTGTTGAAGGAATCAACTTTCACCAAAGCAAATAATGCTCAGAATCTGTGCGGTAAATATAGGGAAATATTCGTCGATTTCAGTGAGCAGATAAGAAGGTATGTTAATTTTCAAAATATGAAAATTTAACACATACTAGTCTCGATTTAAAAATAATTTTCTGCAACAAAGTTTCAGTCCACATGGAATTACAACTTGGAGTGGATGAATTTATGTCATTTTAACATGAGGCAGAAGTGCAAAACATAAAATGCACGTTGTCGAAAATTAAAACATAATTTGAACTTTCAATTGAGTCATTACTGTTCAAAGTGAATTTAGAGTTAGAGTGAAAATGTAAGCAGTGACATTAGATCACACACCTTGTTACTAACAACTATTTTTAAATGATTATTATACTAATAATAACTATTACTATAACCGTCTAAATTAATCTGATTTTCATGACCCTGCTATGCAGACGATTAACTGGTTTTCACAATACGGGGGGATACATTCAATTGTGTTGAGTAACGCTAGCAGGTATGATAGATGAAGAGTCGTCTATCCATAACAAGGACTATATGTACCATAACCAATGCATGAAATTGGCGAGCGTCATTAGTCCAGTGTGTGACTTTTGTTCTGTTCTTGTATTGTGATCCGATTTACTATAGAAATTTTACCACGAAATATTAGCTTATGTTTTAGCTTGGAAAAAAATAACTCGAACGATGCACATGGAATCCATTTATGACTCACCCGAAGACGAGGTGAATAAGCTTAAAAGCACTGCATAAAAAATCTAAGCTAATTTGTTTTTATTTTGAATGAATTTTTCGTTCGCAATAAGTTCAAATGAGACATTCCCAAAGTTTGTTATATATTTTAAGGATATGGTGGAGGCCGGGAAATGACCTCAGGTACCGCGTAAGCTACAGTACAAATCTCTTATACATATTATAACACCGACACGAGTGGGAAAAATGGTTGGGTGAGAGTGTAAATGCTCTGATCGTTCTGCTTGGAGCTGGCTTGGGAATTGAGAGTGACAGAGGGGAGAAGAATAAACCTTTTAGAAATGACATGTCCGTGGGCTGATTAGAATAACATTTTCCAGCCAAAAAACAAAGACCCCGCTGTGTAAAAATGAAAGTGAAACGTTCTTTAAGTACAGTACTCCCTCAGGTCTGATACAGTTGGTGCACAGTCTGAATAATGTTCCGGACAAGTTTCCGAAAATTAATTCTTTATCTTTGTTTCTTGTACTTTTTTGAAGTATAATACATAACGTCGAGAGTTAATTTTTCAGTCTTTTTTCCCTCTGCACCGTTTCCAAACAGTATCAAAAGTTGTGGGCAACAACTAGTCTCAACCTGAGGAAGTAGAATGTAAAGTTTCAAAAGCGGTTGGACATACATGGAAAATGAACGAAAGACCGATTAGGGATTTTTAATGACATTCGGGTAAAAGTTCTGAAAGTGATCATGAGCAAAGAAATCCCTGAGTTTAGTATTGAATTTTCTAAAATAAAAATGAGGTTAATGGAATGCTTTAAATTCAGGTGTGTTTGACAAGTACATACGATGTTTGTCGAATCAGTTTAATGTAAATATTTGTTTGAAAGACTAATTGTATGCAGATGGCTGCCCACAGTACACTGCTTTTCAATAGATAGTATTGTGAAAACCATGAAAAAGGCTAAGGTATTGAGTAATTTTCTTACTTCCTTTAGAGTTAGCGAACTTTATGTTAGTTGAATGTGCGTCAGTTTGCTGCATGGCTGTTTATTATGCCTATAATATTTGTAGTACTAATATTATATATGAATCAGCATTGAGATACGTGAGTCGAGTTCTCCGGGGGATATACTGAAGGAACTGGGTTTCTTTTAATTGTTGGCGACTTAGGTGTCCTTGAGGATATGCATTTCACTGTGATTGTAGTCTTGATTCAGTGGACATATGTAGTAACTTAGCCCTGAATATGCTGTAGTTATAATCGTGAGTCAAGGAAGTCGAGATTGAGGAACGACAAATCTGGCTCTTTCAAGACAAACTTCTTCGAGTTCAGTTTTGTGTCACTGAGGGAAATGAAGCACAATGGTGAACATAATTATGAACAAAGAGTCCAATTGCTTCAGTCATTTTTGATGTGGCTGTACTCAAACCTGGCTATCAACCAAACATTGACATTTTAAATAATAGATTGTGCACGAAGGATTGGATCAGGGCCATGAGCTGCTTTGAGTAAACCAGCGTCAGGCCCAACGCATTACAGAAGATTACATTCATCTAAGCCATCACTCAACAGAACCAACAGCATGCTAGCATATCAGCTGTGGAGTTGTATGTATAACAGGGGATCTCATTCAACCAAAACAATATAACTGCTCTAAAATGATCTAAACAATTAATAGACATCAGAATCCATTGAAAACTTGCGTTGAATATCGAAGAAGATTCAGTTCAGAGTCTTCAAGGAAGTGAATGGAAATTGAGATAGAATACCAAAAAAATGTTGTGACTCTCTGGTGAAGGACTGTAATGAGATTGTCCGTGGTGCGAAATAACTACAAAGCTACTCAATTAAGTATTAACAACTAAAAACGAATTCATACTAATAATCGTTCTCCTAGTTTACACCAAGTTCATTTTCTTGAGACCGACTTTTGTTTTTCTACAGGGTGCGTAAGGCATTTTGAAGACATATTTTTTTTACCAGAACAGTAGCTCTGTCTTTGTATTTATTTATTTCAAAATTATCAATGGCGGACCATAAACGTATGCAAGAAATGAAGAGGCACGCAGTTATCAGGCTATAAAGGTTAAACATAGCAATTTAAAAATAACACGATTATTATGTGCCACTGTTATCATTTGTGACGAGAAAAAATCATTTTATGTCATTTTTCATGTTTTATGTGTAGCTATAAATCTGTCCTCAAATACTTTACGCCCCATGTATTTTGTATCATTGATTTAACTTGATGTCAACACATTGTGTTGTGTAAATTATCTAAAATTTAATGGCTTAGAAGTGCACTGAAACTCAGTTTCTGGAGTATTCGAATACTAGTTTCATACTAGTACATGCTAAAAATTTAATACCAGAGTGTGAGCCAGAAATTGTTTTGTGCCTCTCGAAATGGCTGGATGGGGGAAAAAGGAACCGCCGCCATTTTTCAGTGGAAGCTCACAGACTGAATGGCGTACGACACTTGCAAGAAACAAACATGCATTACTGTGAGCCTGTATTGCTTGTACGTGGATGATTAAATATAGCTAGCTTCCTTCCAATGGGAAGAACTTGAAACTTCATGACTACCTCACTTTAATCTACAGGTCATGGTGTATCATAAGGTAGTTCTTGTCTGTACAAGTTCTAATTCCTTGGAAAACGTCAAGGATTTATTAAGCGCTCTTTCATCAATATTGGAAGAAGTGTTGGTTTATTCTAAGTAGTCCATTCGCCAAATAATATAATAATGTAATCAATATCGCTTTACCAAGCATGTTATACTGTCTCTGACGAGCTCGTAAGGCATTCAGGATAATGCTAATGATCGTTCTTACTTTCCGCTTATTATATCAAGCAGCTACAGTATGTATTTTATTTTTGAGTGTTATTTACAGGTACTTCAGCACATGATAGCCTACAACTTGCTGGATAATGTCATCCAGTTATCAATGGAGATACATTCGCTGGACCTGAAGAACATGCCTAAGAGTTCGTGGATGACCACATTGAAGGTAATTCTGTGTACGATAATTGAGAGAAATCGAGTTTTTTGTACTTGAGTAACAAAAAAAAACGATTTCACTAACTAATTTTTTTTCAGTTGTAAAAAAAATAAATTCTGTCAGTTTCAGTCTCACTGTTGGTAATACTGAAAAGTGATGAAATCTGATGTAAATATACTCAATGTGGAATTCAAACACAGACGTTTGAGAAAAATCCAAGTAAAATAGAATAGTATGAAAAGAATACGGATATAGAAAGAAAGCAATTGTGGCCCATATTGGATTTCTGTCTAAATTCAGCAACGTGAGGCGCCAATCTCTCACGTAAATATGTGGACGCACATCACTGCAGTTAAAAAACTGATGGAATAGGTCATAGCACTACTGGTATTACAGTCACAAGGACTTACTAACGGTACTATTGATGTAAGAACTCTTGCTTCAGTGCAGATGAGAAGAATGAGGTAAAACAATTAACGTATCGGCGTCAGTATTTGGCATTTTGAAAGCATAAGCAGAATTGTCACCTACTTGGCTGCTTTTGACTCGTATCTTTGATCTAGAAAGCAAAATAGATCAAAAAAGTGATGGAAATGCCATGATAAAACCAAGTTCCCTAGTTTACGAACTGAGTACAAAACAACATAGGCGAATTAGTTAGGCCTAGAGAGCCAATGGAAAAAATTGCACTAGGATCTTGGGAATCCTCAGCCGGACGCCCGAACCACGATTCCAACGCCAGTACCGTATTATCTGTCTCTTTGGAAGCTGTTTCACTGTTTCATGTTTCACTACGGGCTATGACGAACTCTACCGTACAATGCAGCTCCTGTAACAACTAAGTTTTTTCCACCGTTTTTACTTCATAGTTTCTACAGTTTGTATTTTTTTCGGATAGTTATGCGCATCTTACAGCACAATACGCGGCAGCCTAGTATTGGTCCTATAATTAAAGCTACGGAGCATAGACATGTTATTGGCTTCTAATGCGACCACTTAACTTGCTAGCATCATTCAGTTGTACAGGAATAATCCATTTGTATAATAATTCATCGACACTGATTAAATTCTTCAAATCGTGGAATTTTAGAGTTTATTGTATTTTATTTTTAAAATCAGGTTCTCATTCAATAATCGGCTGAGGTAAAATCTTTTGAGTTAGAATCACAATTGTATTTTAGGTAAATGAGCGTTTTATTCTTCTATTTTAGGATATTTTATTCAATTTCTAAAGTTACTTTAGTAATATTATTTGATACTTTAAGAATGCAAAATGTTTGAGTTCATGATTACTACACACTCGAAGCGTTGCATATTATCTAGAGTTTTTATTTGACTCTGTATGCCTTTTTATTAGTTGAAAGGTATGTTTTCGTTCTACTGATGATCTTAGCTAAATTGTTATTGCCCTGCAAGCGCCAGCATTCGCACGACAGAAATTCTAATATTATTATCAATCTGTTTTTTCCATTTTCATGCATAAAATCAGTAGCTATTCATGTAATTTTACATATCTCATTTCATTTGGTTGAGAAACCATTTGCACATTACTTCCTTCGCTCTTTAATACGTAAGAAAGCGATAAAATCGTAGTGCATCCTTGAATGTCTCAAGGAGATGACTAAAAGTTGCAAGATCTGAACTGTAGACAGACAACCAAATTAATTGGTTTCAACGGTCTGTCTGACCATATGTGGATACGCAGCGTTATGCAACAACTCAAATTTATTCGATAATATGCTTCGTCATTTGGTGCGAATTACCCACTTCAAAAGCCGTCACAGAATTTCAGTTCAACATTCCGGTCTGAGAAATCAAATCACTGTTCTTCTTTATTCCTTAGTATATACTAGCAACGCAGACATGTTCACACTGTAACTGCAACAAAAAATGGAGCAATCTCGCTCAATCTTTGATCACGTGTCAACAATGGTCTGCATGAGCAGAGGGGAGTGTGGCAAACCTGTAATTATGTTGCAATGGAAGTGCAAATACTTTTTGACTTACTCTCGTATTTATTAATTTTACTGTCATGATGCCTGCGCTTGCGACAGCTTTTTAATTGCATGATTAAAATATATAGAATGACCATTATAGCGTGATCATTTCTGAAGCAATTTATGTTGCGCTGCTTTTTTAAACTTTTATTAGAATCAAACTCTGCTGCCATGAACTATGTATATAGGGCTTCAACTCTGTTGTAATATCTATTTATTGAATTTTTGTTTCAATTCTTAATCTCTAAGTGTCTTGCACTAGGTCTAAACTTTGCACTTTCCATGACTATTTTATAAAAGAGGTGTTGTTTATAGTAATATAATGATCAATAAGAAAACTATGATCATAACATCATGCTGAGAATGTCTACAACGTATTATAGAAGAGAAGAATTTTTTCACTACCAGGGTGATTTAGCAAACACAAATTTGTCATATTCGAAACAATTTCATCATTTTCTCCGAGTTGAATTTTTTGCCCGACAAAACCAGTTAAACCCACAATATGAAGCAAAATTGTATTATACACAATATTTCAACAATTTCTATAACCTTTGTATGCACATAAAAACAAGGATTCTCTTAAAAAATATGCATTGTTCATCATGAGATATCGTTGACGTGCAGGAACGCTTCAGGATCCTAAACACCCTGGAAGAGATCGGCTTCCGGCGAGTGAGCGTACATGACAACGAACATTACCTCTGCCGCGTTGATTTCACTGGCGTTGATGACAACACGGCCATGCCAACCATCACTTCTTCTTCTTCTGCTGTTACTAAAAGTCCTCTTCAAACTCTAGATCACTTGCGATCTATCGTGGAAAGTACCAGGAGGAATATGGACGGCATAGCCAATGTTGGTGATCATTCTCACAAAGATAAAGCAGTTATCAAACCGGGCAGCGTTTCAAATAAAAAGATTTTTTTTTCAGATGAAGACAAAATGAATATGAGCTCTGGAACTGGTGTACGGAATAAAAGGACCATGGGCGAGTCTTCTTTCGATGGCTTCTTGAAGTCTCAAAATAGAAGCACTGAAAACATTCCATTTGCTTTTATAACAGGTAACGATAACAACGAAAATTTGTTGCATGTATGTCAAGAGGTACTTTACGTTAGAGTGGCTTCCCGTTCTTGATAACACATGGGCTCAAGTTACTTTATCCAAGACTATATTTTCTCTCCTGTGTACTGTGTACATACTACACTAATTTAAATCAAAAACTGATCATGGTGAAGAGGAGGAAATTTATCCTCAATAATAGCTCAATTTGAACTCTACATGATGAAAGAGAGATTCCTTCGTTTCCACCTTTGAGAATGTGATTTTATTGCATTAATTTTAACGTCAAACATCTGAATTTTCTCGTCTTTGAACGTGCACTCATGTGTGCAGCGCTAAACTATTCACTCCCGGAGCATTGTTTTTGTGATCGTTGTTTTACTGTTGCGTATTACACGTGCCATGAATGAGTGATTAATATTAACTGAAGCGATGAGGTATGGTTTAATTCATGCTGTTAGCAGTTTTATTTGTGTGTATCAACTTCTTTGCATTGCAGAGTATTTATACTGAGAAAGTCATTCAATTAAATTGGTGATTGGTTGTTCCATGTTTTGCATGGCTAGTATTGTTTTGAATTTTTAATAATATTCATTTCAATATTTTTGCATGGGTCTATAGTCCTATTGATATTACATAAATATTTTAAAAAATGTCCGCGTAAGACTGCATGTTTATCTCAAAATCCTTTCACTCGTTCATATGAAATCAAAGCAATTTTCATAGAGTAATGTTATCCAAACCTATAATATGGGCTTGATGATAAATTATTGTTATAATTACCCAAATTACGCTGCCTGGCCCCCCAAAAAAGTCACACACTGATTTTTGACACAATGTACGTTTCGTTTTTGCTTTTGTTTCAGAAACATGTTGTTTAGAGAAAATTTACTGCAAATATTAGCACAGTGTAGTGTCCTCGACGCAGCAACAACCTCGTCTAAATGTTATAACTGTCTTCATATTAATGGAAGGTGCTATTATGAAGACCTGTTGAAAAAATATAATACAATATGATAAAAACGTATTGTGGCGTGAAATGACAGGGACAAATGAACGCGTGATATCTCTACAGAAACAGGTGAAGATTATACAGAGAACGATTACACGTTAGAAACAAGACGGCAAAGCAGGTTCATCTCATGGCAAATACGGTCGGCATCAAATTCTGTATCAGATAGACAGGAGCTTTCTAAAGTGTTTAGTTAGGAAAAATCCGCGTTGTCGATGCATCAGTAAAGTAGCAAGTTCTGCGTACGTTCCAAAACGAAGGACACGGACGCGCCATTACGTGAAAAACTTGCATCGACGCAGGAACACCTCAATCAGGGAAGCCAAGCGCGTCTACAACAAATCGGAAAAAACTGGCTACAGTTTGCCGAGGGACATCGAAATTGGTTACCTTATTTAAAAGTGATGCGTTCATTATAGGGTGATACATGCAAAAACATCTGGAAACCATGGATCCATCATGCATCGTCTCCTTTGTGTACACATCTGAAGGCAACGTAATGATCTGAGGCTGTCTTACCTGAGCTTCACTTGGATTACGACTCTCTGTAGCACGATGACGTCCTGTCACTATTGGCAAATTCTAGACGAACAAGTTCATCCCTGAATGGACTCTTATTCTCCTGATTACAATGCAGAGTTCCAGGATAACAACACTAGCATCCACCAAACCCAGCATTCATTATTGTCCGTAAAATTATTCATGTCATAGAAA
Organism: Trinorchestia longiramus; assembly: GCA_006783055.1. Taxonomy (NCBI): domain Eukaryota; kingdom Metazoa; phylum Arthropoda; class Malacostraca; order Amphipoda; family Talitridae; genus Trinorchestia; species Trinorchestia longiramus. Next base: position 59,835 of record VCRD01000034.1, on the reverse strand, counting down.
ATTTCTGAAAGCAATTGAATTTCAACGTTGTAAGCCATAGCTGTTCATAAGAAGGTAAAACAAATCATATTTGAACACAGATTCACTCAATTTTAAAAGGGTAAGACGTAACTTTTCCAAATGAAATGCTGGAGGAAATCAGATGAAAAAAGTTTCAAAGTGAGGACATAATGAGTCAATACAGTCCAAGCAGTGTAATTAATAATCCTGAGAAGAAGAATATTTTGGAAGCAAGAAAAATAAGAAAATATTTTGCTCGTGCATAGACTAAAACAGAAAAGCATTTTGAATTTCATAAAAAATAGGGTGCAATTAGCCTAAAACAAAGAATCCAAAAGTAACTGAACAATAATCTCTTAGTTCAAATTTATCCCTCGTGATAATTTGGTTCCGGGAATTATTGCAGAACTGAGAGCGCTAGAATGAGGAAGACTGCAAATATTGGACGGCAAATATTGAAGTCATCCATTTTGAATGACTTCAGCCAGCATGCTTTCGTACTATTATGAAAGGCATTATTTGGATGGAACCTCCTACTATGAGCTTGAGCACTTCTAAAATTATGTGCAAAGAAGGATCACAATTTTTTCAAAAATACACCTTAGAAACGAAAATAGGTCTCAAGTGTGTGCATATTTCTGATAATTATGTATTCACAAGGAAGATCGAGTAAATAAATTTAATCAGAGGGTATAGTGCTTTGCTACTGATTTTTCTGACTGGAAACCGAAGGTGCTGATGGTAAGTGTACTTTCCACTCAAAACTGCTATTCTAATATGAATATTTTATTAGAGCAAAGTATTTTAATCATATTTTGTATTTTCAAATCGATATCGATTTGTTTCTACCGGGATTCTTAGAAAGTTCTTTATAAACCGTGGGGTCCAGGAGCTAGGAACTACGGAAGTTCCTCTAATTGTCCGTGGTCTTAAGGAGTATTAACAACTCAAGTGGAGACGACAGTTTACTATTAAAAGTGTGTTACAATTCACAGCACGGTGCTGGCTCACCGTGCCTCTAGTGCCTCGGTGTTAGACTGACTGAGATATCACCTGCGCGAGCTCATACGTGACAAGACGGAAAGTCCCGAAGATAGGGAGGAGATTCCTACAGAAGTAAATTAAGTTTTTGTTTCTTTGGAGAGTGAACAGCATGCAAGGATTCCGTGTGTGACATTTTTATATTTTATAATCATAATAAAAAGTGTGGTAACTTGATCGAACCCATTTTTAGCTATGATGAAACTGAAATAAATTTAAGAAGGAAAAATGTATTTTTTTCATGAAATTCACACAAAACCCCATTTTACTTTATTTCATTTAAAAAATGAAATGTGTCAAAGGGTGTCGTTATTTTCTAGTTATTGTCGAAGGCGTTTACGAAAGTTGTCTGTAACTCGAATGTATCAGATCATTTTGCAGCTTCCAGCACCTAAATTTGCAGCATATGCCAATTCTACATCCGATGTCAGTACCTGTAAATTTAACTGATAAAATCTTAGAAGTCTGAAAACCAGAAAAACACAGGGTTTAATGTTACAGAGCCAGCAAACATAGAAAAAAATAATTTTCACATCCGAATGACAATTTGATAGAATTTGCAAAACACATAGAATGTTGTAACATCAAGGTAACGTTAGTTCTAAACATTAAAAAAAATCCAGACAACAAGAGTGTGAAACTTTGGTGTACTTTGTTCAGGAAATCACCGTAAAATTACCAGCAGGATTTGGGTGACTGTGACGTAGGTAATTTGTGTTACACACGTCATTCAGCATTCGTTTTTGAAATCATTTCATTAAACCTATAAGCAAATGCTTAGGCACCCAAGTAAAACCAAAAATATTGACATATATGCATCTCTGTTATTGATAATATCGCAGTAGTACCGATTAGATAAGCAGCTCTTACTATTGACTACACGTGTTGGACATCCTTGCCTTTGTCTTTTGAGAACTTGTAATCATACGTATAAAATTAAATTCTAAAAAATTAAGAAAATGTGTAATCATACATATTCATTGTTTTTTATCCACTTCAGACGCTTCTTTCTAGCTTCTACTGACTTTTTCTTACTATAGATTATCACATTTTTTCAGCCTTCATTGAATTTTCGATTTTTGCATTTATTTTCCTTCAAACTCACTTGTCTAGCGCTACTTTGCTTGTACAACGTAGATGTATACATGCAGCATCCATCCCCCATCTGAAACCGGGTCTTCAGATTTATTTTCTATATTTCTGTAGCTCATCTCTGTTTGGATTGAAGACTATTCACAAATTTCAGTAAACAAGCATTAGCTAAAACATTTTCTGTTGTAAATTCTTTTAAAACTGCGTTAAATATCAGTCGTTCAATTTCATATGCTTTGCCAATGAAATTGTTTCTCGAAAGTAACATTTTTATTTTCGTTCTTTATTTCTTTTTAGTGATATTTTATGATGCAGTCAGCAATGTGAGAACGCACAGAGCCTTCAGTAATATATTTTTCACTTATCCCTGTCTTGAATTTTTGTGAGCCCAAACTATTCTCAACTGCACTTACTTTTCATCATCAAGTAAGCCGCATTACGCAGCTACTATCATTGAGTAGCAGTTACTTATGGGAGGTGATTGACATTTCTGAATAAGCAACCAGAGTTGAAGCTACGAGTGTTACAGAGTTGCAGAAGTACAATACCGTAGTGTTAGCCTAGAATACTTTGCTCTGTAGCAAGCAATCAATTGAAAATAGTAAATGACAGTCTTGTGTCGTCTAACATGCCATCTGGTCACTTCCACAAACTCTTGATAACGTGATTAACACTGACCCTGTTGCTGACTCTGTCATATCATTTATGAGCAAATTGCCTGATTTTAGGGTAATTAATATTTTAACTTATTAATTAAGATAATATCACACAATCTAAATTTAACGATTGTTAGCTATATTCCTCAAATCGTACGGGAAAGCATCGAGGAAAGCGAGGGCGTACTCGTCTCAGACGTAGTACCTACATATATACTCATAGTTAGTCACGTGAATTATGTGGATGCCACTTGAAAGGTTATGTTTGGAAAGATTTTTCCTGTTTTAAAACATTGATCAACATTTGTCATCATCATTTATATTTAAATGGTGTTAGTATTTATCATTTATACTTCCATCACGAGTTTTATGTTCACATGATAAGAAAGTTTCAGCCCTCATAAACCATTACGAGTACGTATATATGTGTATACTCGTATATATGAGTTCGTACATACGAATATATATAAACCATGTGACCTCAAAAAGTGTATCCGTATTTATACTGCAGTAATTAGCAAACTGTTGAAGCTAGAAGGATGTAATAAGTTTCATTGCACAACCCAAGATTAAAAAATTTATTTTGTGTCCATAATTCGATTATAATGAAAATAGATATAAACGCAAAAAATTCGCTTAAAATATGATTTACGATCTCCAAAATCTCTGCTACGACTCGTATCGCATTCGCCAGTTTGTCCTTGACCAATTGGGTCACTTGCCTAGTCATCTTTAGACCACTTTCTCTCGGTTATGTAAGACAAAACAGATAGCCATCGAATATCGTGAACTGAAAAATGTGGTTCAAGAAATTATAGCATCTATCAATGCCAATATTTTGCATAATGTAATAAGAAAATTTTGCAATCGTTTCGATAATTATATTGGGTCTGGTGGCTGTCATTTTTAATGGTAGGAATAAATCAAATTAAATTTTTACGTACGAATTTTCCATTGATATTTATTTCAAGCTTCTGGCTTTAACAGCTGATAAATTAGATCTTTATACAAGCAAGAAACGATAAATTTGTTGGTCACTTGTTATGTATTTAGAGTAACAAGTCTTGGGTAGCAACCCAAGAATGGGTCAAACTGCTCGTTGTTATTGCCTTATTTTATTCTATTCTAAAGTGTTCTTGCGTTCAGATAATTAGTCGCCATATTGTGTATCGTTTAATCATATACGCACACGGAAACCGAAGTTTTCATTGCTTTAAGATTTTCTTAGCGTTAGAACAAATGATTTAATACCATAAATAAGCTAAATTTAACGATGAAAACACAAATGTAAATAACTTTTTTGAATGTAGAATCAATACAAATATAAAAACATCATTGAGCTGTGTACATAATCAGTGTATAATGCCTGTAGGTAGCTTTCTTTGAGACTTCAATTTTCATTTATTTAATCGATTAAATTGTTATTCAGGCCTCTAGCTTGGTTTTCTGACAAGGAGGACAACTGTAATTCCCTCTGAACAAGTGAAGTTATTAGTTTAAATAATAGCCACAGTGTGCACAGTTACCTTACCATGCGTACGAACAGCATCCCACAATCTGTTCGGCAATTCAGAAGATGAAATTTTTATTTAAATGAACTGCATTTGATCGGAGTTAGCGTTTTAAACATTTGACAGTGCGATACTTCATGACTTTTTCCAGCCGCCAACCACGCTATTTATGCCACTTGCCATGCTAGTGAAAAATGAAGTTGACATCAAAACCCTTCCTTTTTATTCCTTAATTAGCTGTGTTATCTATTCATGGCTCAATTCTTTAAATCAAACTTTCCAGAACGAAAAAACCTCCTGACGCGAACGCCGCCTAAAAACGTCAACTCCTCTGCTTTACTTCGTTTTCAAGAAATACTGAGAAAATAAAATAATACCGAGTAAACGCAGCCTTATCAGGGTAATCTGACATAAATTTAGGGTAACAAAAATTCGACCGTGGGAGCCGTGGTAGCTTAACAGTTCTCAATTGACCATGCAGGTAAAGGTAGTCCCAGTGCGGTTGATCGCAGTTCCTTATCAGTGCTCCGGTGAGTGTTGTGTGGTGTGGTTGTTGAAGAGTGTCAGAAGCTTCGAAATCAAGGTTGCACTAGGGAGTTTTCTTACATGAACTGCACCATCACGACAACCGTGATTTAAAGCCTGTGGACTGTTTATGAAACAAATATATAATTATATTTAAAACATATCTTCCTAAATTTTTGGAAATTAGAATTCACCATAAAGAAGTATATGTACATATAAGTACTTTTAAAGTAAGAAGCATTTTAAAATTCCTCTGTTGCAGCACTGCTGTTTGCATTTGGCGCATGCGTTCTGTGTACTGCACTCTGTTTGCAAGCCACAGACGCCAGAACAGAGTCATTCGACGTGTGTACGTTTGTTTGTGAGTTTTTGAAATGCTTCTTCTGTTTGAGAATCACGCCGACAGTGAAATACGCGTTGTCATTTGTTTTTTTAGAGTTGAACGCGTGAAAGCGGCTGAAATTCATCGTCAGATTAGTGAAGTGTGTGGAGAAAAAATCATGAGTGCTGTGATGGTACAAAAATCGGTGAGAGCTTTTAAAGATGGCAGCATGAATGTGCATGATGAGGAACTAAGTGAGCGACCTTCAAGCATTACTGACGATTTGGAGCAGAAAGTTGATGAAAAGTGATAGAGAATAGGCGCTTTACGATTTAGACGTTATGTGATGAGTTTCCTCAAGTGTCAAGTAGTGTACTTTATGAAATTATTCAAATGGCTGTTTGATTGGGCCGCAGATTTCTACGAGAATGGTATTCAAAAGCGGGTTGTATGTACGTTACGTTAATGCCTTAATATTGGTGAAAATTATGTAGAAAATTCGATTAAAGTACAGGATTTCAAGTAAAAATGTAATTGCTCAGAAAGTCAAGTTGCTTTTTTATATCAAAACAGTACTTACTTTTAAAACACGTCTCGTGTCAATACACTTATTTACTTCATGTTTTCCATTGAATTGGGCTAAAAATACGGTGAATTTACAATCGTTCTATTTGAGGGGCACATTTTGTTGTAGGAGCACTAGGGGTAAACCCAGAAAAAAGCTTCATTTGAGATTGAGGCGCTAGCCTTCACTTAGTATTCTTTTTTGACCGAACTATGGTACTTCACATTTTGTTTGCTACAAGTCACTTAACGTAATACGCTCGTATCTACTGCTACTGGTTCAGCATGGCTCAGAGAATGTGCTTCTTATCTTAATTTTATAGTATAAATGTTACTATTGAATCGGTAAATAAATAATTTGAAGACAATAATGGAAAGGGATGAACCAAGGGTACCTTTTCATACAAGTTAATTTTTGACCTGTGCAATTTCATGAACCGAAAGTTACGCCAGCAGATTTTTTCAAATCAAACTGAACTGACAAAAATTCTAGACGTGTTTTTAGTATCAAAACACAAATATTCTAAGCATTGTCGCAAGATAGCAAACACACAAAAATAATAAACATTTATTCATCCAATATTGGTAGCTATGCTGGTGGTACCATGCTGCTGTGCTGGTGGTACCATGCTGCTGTGCTAGTGATACTACGTTGTACTGGTGGTGGTACTATGCTGCTGTGCTGATGGTACTATGTTGTTGTGCTGGTGGTACCACGCTGCTGTGCTGGTGGTATTATGCTGCTGTGCTGGTGGTACCACGCATTGGGTACCACCCTGTACTTCAGACACTGCCACAAGCCGCAATGTCTCAAAGAGCTTACAGTTCATACAACTCTCTTTCTCAGACAGCAGTTTGGGGTCATCATCAAAACTCTGATCACCATATTTAAAGCTTCATACTTTTCAACACTGTGTTAAACAAATAAAGAGTAAAACCTTAGTATTTCATAGTTATTCTTCGCACTAAGCTTCATTAAAAAGAGGACCATACGGCTGAAAAATTCTGAATAACTCTACCTTATTGCACGTGTACGCTCATGCAATGACTTTTATTTATCAATGTATTAAAATCAAGGTTCACGTCATAAAAGTAAATGTGAAAAATCAGTTTTAGCGCTCGGTATAAGTATAGTTAAACTTTGTACTTCTCTTGCGACTGTGCAAAGGACACAGCAATTTTGTAGTCCGACACGCTTGCTGTTACAGATTACGTTGGTGTTTTTATTGTTTTATTTTATGAGTGAGATAGACAAATAATCAAGCTCTCACTGATGTAAATAAACATTTACACGTTTATTGTGCGCTGAGTAACGGAAACTGGAAGATACTATTCGATTCTAGAACATTAAAAAACATAAAAATACCTCTAAGCCAACCATGCAGAAGAGCACCTATAAGTTAAAAAACTGTTTTAAACAGATCTGTTTAGAAAATATTGGATGAGGTATTAAATTTTTATCTGAAGTACCTAACCTTTTGACGACATCATTCAATCAATTTTAATTCCATAACTCTTAAATTCATTACACACTGCTCTTACATGCTCCACGAATGTCAATCGTTTACCTATAATGACGTCCTGATACAAAGGTTGTTCATAAAGTTCTCACTACAGAGGTAAATGAATGCACAAATCTGTAGCAATTGTCATGAATTGAGTAGATTTTGAAGTGTTTTTGCATCAGTTGACACACTTAGAATAGAATAAGGCCATAGAAAAGAGCCGTTTGGCCTATTCTTGGGTTGATACCCAAGTCCCATGCCGTGGTTGATGCCAAAGTCCCGTGCCTATATCGTCTGTGTTTTGTGCACCATTAGTTGCACGATACACGTCACTAGTTTTTTCGCTGTGTTCGTTGTATATAGTATGTTCTTCATCAATGAAGAACTATTTCAGTGAATTTTTCTCATCAATGTAAGTGTTCTGATCCATAAGTTCTTACTTCCTAAGTTCAACTTCCCTGACACGTAAAATGTTGCCTCATCGCTAAAATTGTGGTAAGAACGTTGCATCCTCAAAATTTTGACTCAGCATGTTAACTGGGGACTCTTTTCGTCTTGGTTTATCATTTGACACTAGTGCCTGTAAGAGTTACGCTCTGTAATCGTACGCTCATAAGTTCTTGTGTGAGACTTAAGGCACTGTTGTTCTCTCCCGTAGCTTCCTGATAGCAGTACCTATGGACTCCATAGTGGAAGTTTAAACGCTTGTCTCAGGCCATCGATGTTTTCCTGCGATATTTTTAGAGTAGTCCCGTTATCCATCATCGCATGTGTCTCCTTAAATTTCTTGCACCGTGAGCGCATTTATGGATGTGATGGTGGTTGCCTTATCTACTTATTACTTCATTGTCACTGAGACAAAATATCATATATTTTCAATAACTACGATACGCAATGTGCCATTCTCCCGAGGAGTAGCAACCATTTTCTCGAGTTTTATTGAATAAAAACCTTTTTCATCAACAGAATACCTGGAATGTACAAATACCATATAATTGAAAGTTTGATAAGTGTTACCACTATCCAATATATATATATATATATATATATATATATATATATATATATATATATATATATATATATATATTAACATGCTCTTCTTGGTCTACACGTCTTTGTTCGACCTGTTTGTAACACAGTGCGAACTTCGCTCATAAACCTGAACGAGTACAACTTATTAAAAAGTTACTCGCTTCATCCGTTTTTGTTTGCGTTGTCAAGGTTGTATTTTATTTTTGTCAGTATTATCGCACTGAAGCCTCCCGAGCGATAACAACTTTTTATTTGAAATAGTTTAGTTGAAAAATAAAGCATCTTCAAAAATGTCAGAAGCCACTTCGAAATTAGAAGAGTTTTGAGCTTCTTTTTTTGAATAAGTTTCAATTTTGTAGTCGGAAACGATTGTTTCTAACTATGAGACTTGACAAGAAAAGTTACATTTTCGTGAAATTTTTGTCCCTTTTTGTATGCAGACTCATCTGGTACATACTTTTTTCAGATCATGCATTATTGTCAGTTATTTCATCGTTTTAACCATCGCTTTCTGCATGGCGACCTTGAAAATAACATTTTTTATTCACAAACGACATCCCGTCATTTCTATTCGTATAATATCCGTGAAAAATAATTGTCGTAAAAGGTATACTCATTGAATACTGTCAACCCTTGACCAGACACACAACGAGGCTCATTCAAGTGACAATTGAAAAATACTCAACTTTCTAATACTATTACAAGCTCTTCGTACCGTACCAGGAGTTATGATCTCTGTCATTTAGTGGCATCTTGATCCGCGTGTAGTCAAAATTATCATCAACTTGTATCGTTTCGAGAATAGGATGCTTTATAAATCCGTTTAAGATAAAAAAATTTCTAGAAATGAGGTAAAGTTTAGTGTCATTTAAAAGAAATATTTTAAATGTTTATAATAGGTGGAGCAAATGACACTTCATTTTTTTTAAATTAATAAAATAAAACCTAACAAAACCAAAAAAGTGTGTTACATATAAAATGAAACAGGAAAGCTTAGAGATTTATTAAGTACTATGTAAACTGACGCAAAGGATGTTTTGTATTCAAAAGCAGTAATACTTGTATCATCAAGTAACCCAAAATAATGCAGTACGGCAAGGAACAGCGATCAAGAATGGTGAAAAGTTATTGCAACATATTGAAATTTTAGTTTCCGTGCATGGGAATTTCATGACGATATTTAATCAACGGACAAGTCCTTCCAGACTTTACCTTATTAAAATAATTTCAAGATTCAGACGATCCGGGTCCACAGCTGATATGGAACGCTCAAACACACAGAGAACAGTACAAAATGCATTTGTAATTCAGCGTTCATGTTGAACACTGATTGATATTCGTTGATTAAATGCCCTTCATGTCAACATTGCAATCATGGTGCCCCTCTTCACTGCAACTAAAGATCCATTATGTTTGAAAGGAGTTTCCACTATTCTTACTGGCTGTTCCTTGCCGTATTTCGTCATTTTGTATTACTTGAAAACAGTACTGCTTTTGGTTACAAAACATTCGTTGCATTAGTATACAAGATACTTCATAAAACGCTAAGGTTTCTTCTTTCATTATATCACAAGCTCTTTTAGCTTTATCAGGATTGCTCGTATTAATTTTTAAAAGACTGAAGTGACTTTTGATCCACCCGTTATCAGCTGCATCGTATGAATAGTCTGTGCGCTTAATGGCCATGCAAACGCTAGTTTCCGCTGTATCAGCAACTTAATTCTTAATTCCTTAATTAAGAAGTTTCATAACAAACAAACAAAACAAAAACGTATATTTCCAATAAAGTTGCTACATAAGAAATGCAACAGCATTGATTTTTAAAAATGCCTTCTCATAAAATCCTTAAGTGGTAGGTATTCTATGCGCAGTATCATAGATGATAGAACAGCAGTACCTACGGGTATACATGAACATTCACATCACGCATTGAACGTTAGATATACATGGAGAAACAAATGAAACTTCGCTTTTTTCAATGATGACTTAAGAGGTAATCATTGGTGATCCATATAAATTATGACGTGGTAGGTATTATACGCATTTTAGGTGATAAGCGAAATATTTTCTTTAGGTACAGATTAGATTTGACATCAGTACATTTAACTGAATTGGATGTTTAACATCCGAGAAAGACCGAAACCTATTATTTTTGATTGGTTAAGCTCAAATAATCACCAATCAAAAATAAAATTATATTTCCTGTCGATAAATTGAGTTTCAAACAAAATGTACACAAAAAAATGAAATTACAGTATATGTAACTCGTGGTAGTCACTCCTACGGTTTTAAAGCAGTTGTCTCGACGTATAACAAGCTGGATCTTCCAGTGATGCCCTCACTTGGCTGGTTCATTTGCATGGAGTGACTCAGGGTGGCCCCAGAGGAATTACTTTAGACGACCCTGGCTCACAGGAGAAAAAAGTCTGGAAGCCATCCTGTTGTATGTGTGTGTGTGTGTCACAGTACAGTAAAGGGTACTGTACTGTTGTATAGGCTTTAGGGTAATAGATATGCTCATTTGTCCCTAAAAAAGTACTACCCCAGTTTTGCAGGGCCAACAAGCCTTTTTATTACCCTAACGTGAGTATTTTACGGACTCTCACTTTCAGGTACTTGTGAAAATATCCAGTCTCTAATTAATAATATTATTACAGCCGATATAATCCTTATTGAAAATAAAAGCGCAATCAATATCCTTATAAGTGCATACTTTTTTGAAAAATTAGCTAATAAACATTTTAATAGCACTTTATATTATATAAGGAACGAATATATGGCACATGTGTTGCCTATCACATGATTATAATCCATACATTTGGAAATAAGACTTTTGTACACAATTTGTGATAATTATCAGTTTATGTGCAACATACTGATATATGAATCATAAATATTATTGAAAAAACACACCAACATTGAACCTGGTCAGCACAGTGGAAGTACATATTTTTGTCATGATAACTTTATGTATGATAGCCATTGAGTTAAATTACAAATAATGAGCGAACACATCATTATTGTCAAATTTTGATATATATTATACTGATAAATCCTAATCATTATTCTTAAAGTCTCTGAATGTTATTGTAATTCTAAACTTTACATCATGTTTTTTTAGAGCTAGGACTTGCAATTAAAGCATGATTCTCTACTGAAAGCAATCATAGGGCAACTGGAATATCAAAATTTTGAAAACCCGTTGTACAACTTAGCAGATTGTTAATATATGTATTTCGTGTATAAGTTAGAGACTGACTCTCAGTCGAAGTCTGGTCTCGATACATACTCAGCTAGGGAAGAAACGTCGATTACCCCAAATACCAGAATTATTGAACTCCCTACCCAATACCCTAAATACATTCCGAGTTCCCTATATAAGAGTAATTTCCTATTAATTAGACATGCTAGTTCGTCAGCTGCCGAGACGAGTGTTAACTATAGCTGATTCTCGACTCGTGTTTTATCTCAATTACTCTATAAATTACAGTTAATACTTAAAAATACTCGGTAAAATGTATACAACCTTGCTGAATCTTTTTATTCATTAATAATCATGAATTATTAGTAAAACTTATATTAGGCGCGTATTATCGATAAACAACACTTATCGTGCATCTGATAACTCTTGTCACCATGTACACGCCCCTCATAATAATATGAAACTTAATTTTTCATATTCCTAGCCACATGTTTAAAATCGATTCAGCAAATTCTTGTTGTTTGACAAAGGGTGCATTATTCTATAGAACACGTTTTTTTAAATGTGACACTTCCGATGAGAAAGATGAACACAAATGTCTATGGAGAGATATTTTTTCGTTTATTTGTAGCTTTCTGTAAATTTTACGCTGAAATAAAATAAGTTGTATGGTATCGATCACACCTCACCTTGCACCAAGTGGTGGCAAAATTACCAAATGGAAAATTTTGGCATTCAGGTCAATAATACATCCGCACTCTCCTGATGCTGGTTGAAAGCCAGGCTTTAGGATGTATCGTAGCACAGCTTGTACGCAAAAACTCTCCGAACGTCGTGTTACATTCGCCCTTCCCTGAAAACGTACGGAAATTGATCGTGGGAGCTCTTTTCAGGTGCTTGGAAAAAATTCACAAATTAGAAAATATGTAGTGCCAAGTAAATAAGTATGAACAAATATCCAGAATCCAAAACTAGAACCTGATGCCCTCTAGCTTTCACAAGCGTTACGCCAAAACTAATTGTGTCACTCCTAATCACTGAACTATCCTTACAGTGGTTGCAATTTATAGAAATAAAAACAAAGACCAAGTAGACTAATGTGACTCTGTCAATCGCCAACTTTCCTCCTTCAGAGTTATGCCCTCAAGAGTTGTTTTTGCAGTGACACTTTGGGTCAAATAAGATTTTTCGCTTGCCTATTGGCTTTAAGAAGTTCCAGGCTGTGCCACCCAGGCTGAACCTTCAGTACTGTTATTTACATTAAGTGTGGCACTGGGCTCGGGCATGCCTTAGCAACTAACAATAGACCTTGAATGTAATATACAAATAACTAGGAGAATAGAATTTGTGAATATGAAATATTCTTCATATTGAAATATTCATAGAATCTTGGATAGCAAAATCTCTCTCCATCCTTTGTTAAATATTTGAAATTCTTGCTCTTATGCAGGTTGTACAGACTGTAAACAAAGTAAAAACTTATCCCACTTTCTGACTTGGGGCTACATGGACTAGTTTTCGAAGTCCCTAACAAAAATGACAGAAGAAGAAGTGTTACATTCGTGTGTGATATTTTGCTTGTGTGAATTTCATCAGTACCGGATTCCATCTGCGTTGAGTGAAGGTAGGACGTAGATCACTTCATGTTTGATACAAGTGTCTTTGATGATGTTTTTGTACTGGATTGAACTCATTTTAACTTTGATTTGAGAAACACGTCACGTCTAAAATACGTGAGTGACTCAACTATGCGAATTTTTTTCAGCAATTCAATTTTACGTCATGGCATAGGGGTCTCTACATTTTTGTTCGCTAGTTATCCGTATCAAGGATTATATAACAGTATTCGTATCACGATCATCATCCCGAAATTCGATTCTCAATCTTTATCTCGTGGTTCTGTTGTTTTCTAAACAACTTCCCAAGTTAACGTCATTCAGTAGCTCATAAGTACAACTACAAAGAGGTTCCTGCTTGAAAATGTCTTGAAAACTAAGTTTTCATAAGTTTCATTGCTTCTATTCAAAGATACTTATTTATTTGTAGAACACTTTGATTCCGTAGTATCATATATTATTTCCATTCCCAATCTTGCCTAGTATTAAAGTCTTATCTCTGATCAATTGAAAATTTTTGAGGGAGAGATAGCAAAGAGATCAGATTGTGTGGGACAAGAGCAAGCCTTAAAAACATCAATAAAGAATTAGTGTTTCCTGTATAGTTAATTCAGTGACGCACTTGCTGCGAGAACAGCTACGCATTCAAGGATACACGTTGAGAACGTGGACTTGTGCGAACTGAAGGTCAATTTATGCTGTAATTCTAGACTGTGAAAGGTTCAACCTAACTCCTGACCATTTATAATGCATCACTTTGAAGCAAAGCATGGTTGTTTGTATTTTATTGTGATATAATTCTTGGAAGTGCACATAGAATAATTCACTTTATTTATTTAATAAAATGTCCTCGTGTGGACAACAACACTTGGATCCCGAATGGAGAGATCAAATGCATCACACTTGAAGTAGTTATGAAATATATATATATATATATACCTTCAATAATGTCCCGATCAAAGCCAATGTAAAAGTCATTTTAAATACTTGTAGTCGTCATAGAGAGACGTTACAAACGTCATGAAGATAGCTTCTTCCTTTCCAGTATGCAAACTTTAATCTGAAAGTATGAACCAAAATCGAAGAGGAAACGAGCTTGCGTTCTCCATCAGTTGTTCATTAGGTGTCACTTTTACATTTTTCCATAAGATAAATTTGCTGTAAGGGTTTTCCTGACCGTTTCAGAGTAAAAATGTTAAAAATGTTAGATTATGCTGAGTTTTTACGCAGCATCAATTGTGCAGAAAACGTTATTCCTTCCTAAGTTAACACGTTGACTCCGAAGTGGTACGTATGTGTACCACTGAGGTTAGGTTCTGTAATTTTTTCAGATCCTTCTAGTGACTATGCGTACAAAGTGAAGTTTTACACCAATCAGGCAATCGGAGGCAACGTGTTAAGCTGCTGCAGATCTTGCAATGTTGACATCTTGATTTCATATGAGTACTGATTTCAAGTAATGAAAATGCAATGAATGGTCAATTTCACTTTTTTAAAAATTGGTTGTATGATGGGATGGGTGTATTGAACGAGTTCTTGGTAAGAAAACTAAAGTGGGTGTACAATATTTGAATTAGCGATTCATAAATTTACCCATCAAAGTTCATTATCAATTCAGGACTTTTTACTCAATTCACTACTACAGTATGAGTGAAATCAAATTAAACGAGCTGCCAACGTTCTAGTCGAGTGTAAACCCGGTAGTTAACATATGCAGCATCTTGTGAAGTGTTTCGCGTAATGGGCGAAAAATTTCTGGATCCCAATTTCATTGAAAGTTACAAATGATTTGAGACTACAGATTCGGCTAGTTCCAATCGTTTCGTCCTTTCCTCGCGATCATCAAGAGATTCATCTAATTTTATTTTGTCTAGCGTAGCATAACACCTAGTAACTGAATTATCATGTACAGTATATAAAAGCCATAATTTAATGTAGGCAAGTACACTTAACCCTTTAGCGACCAATTTGTTTTTCTAGTTTCTACATTTAAGCTCACAAAGACCGTCTGTACACTGATGCAATGAAGCATGCTGAGAGCCAGGCAGCCAAAAGAACAACGCTGTAACATGCCGAAGCGTTCAAACCTAGTAGCAACATCATATTGCTCACTGTTTAATTATTAGAACAATTCTCCCAAAGACCGTGAAAGGCGACCGAATAGTCCACTTGGTCGCTAAAGGGTTAAGTGTCCGGATAAAAGCCAGGATGCAAAGGTCCCTAAACTGCATTCCTAGTTCACTGATGACATAATTGTTTGGTTAGCAGGAGAAAACTCGTTCGAAACAACAGAAATTTAAAATGTTATCTAATATCGAAAGGTATTATTTGTGCTAGCTAACGCTAAAGTGGTAATGTATAATATAAACTAATTTATAATAATATAAATTACGCTAAAAAAAGGTAATATTTGTGTTATAGGGCGAACATAATGGAACAAAGAGGAAATCTGACCTTCGCTACAAGTGGTTTGTTTCAAACTCTTGATCACAAACTTTAATATTACCGAAGTTTTACAGAAAACTTTTTGGGCGTTTCAGCAATATTATGGCCGAGTTAGGTTTTACGAGCTGAGAAATTCTTCCTTTGTTTTGATGATAAATTTTCTCACATTTTCTTGATACTTCCTAGTTTAACCACCGTACAATCCTTTTTTATCAGTTCTACATAGTATTACACGTTCATTCAATCATAATGTAGTGTTTAGTAATAATTTATTCATATCAAATATTTCAAAAAGAATATTTTAGATGACCTGTAAATGGTTATCGATATTTAAGAGGTCTTTTCTGTCTCGACGATTGAGCTTTAGCGAAAAAACTCGACAACATCCTCGCAGGTTGTGTCTGTCTTCAACATTGCTTTAAAATGTTGCCTTAAACTGTAAACGGGTTGCTCGCAGTGTCTCTGTCTTCAGGCTTTGAGTGGTACCGTCCCTTAAAATTATTCAGATAAGCGGAATGCAAAACCAGCAAATGTTACAAAACCTTTCCATATTCTTGGTTTCAAAGTTAAAACTGTTTTTCTTTCGTTCTTCTCATATCGCCAATGTGGTGAGAGCGTTCGATGTGTCTCGCAAGCAAATTCTATCTCGAAAGTTTGCAACGTTTTCTACAGGCGTAGATTTCTCTTTTAATTGTATTTCTTAGTGTCGCTATTTACTGCCGTTGAAGCGAATAAATGAGCTAAATCTTGAAAAACTTGTTCTGTGAGCACTCTGTTATCCTGAGTCTGTCTTCAGCGTGGGCAGAGCAACAAGTAGAACGAGGAGAAAATAAATTATAGTTTATGGTGCTGCCTATCATCGGCGATTGCACAAAGCAGTGGCGAGTCGGTGGACTTCCACCTCTTCTGCATCATTTTGCGACAGTGAGATTCCAACTAAGGCCATCGTCTCAGGCTGTTAATTCAGATGTTCGAATCGTTTTATTTCAGTCATACTTCGCCCAATGTAGATAATTCAACGCGAATAATTTGACGCAATTTCACATTATGTTGAACTTGCAAATTTTGCAAGTGCACTTTTTGCTAAGAATTTTTTAAAGAATCCCAATCGTAGACTATGCCAATAATTTCTATCTACTTTTTTTAAGTTAGCACTAATTCTGCGGTATGAATTAGTTACAAATATGATAGTTTTTACGTACTTATTAATTTTCAAGTGCCAAGCTTGGTTTGAAAGAACGACAAAAAATATTCCATTTTTACATTTAA
Source organism: Trinorchestia longiramus (assembly GCA_006783055.1). Taxonomy (NCBI): domain Eukaryota; kingdom Metazoa; phylum Arthropoda; class Malacostraca; order Amphipoda; family Talitridae; genus Trinorchestia; species Trinorchestia longiramus. The sequence continues at coordinate 43,052 of VCRD01000034.1, read as the reverse complement.
GTGACTAATAAGTATATTTTTGCCCTATGTTCAGAAAAGGGATAACCAGGGTGAGCTACGTACAACATTTACCGTATGTTGTGTAACAAATGCTTTTACAGCTCTACACCATCAACGTTAAACCACAGCCAAACTTGCTAAAAAAGACAGAGAATTTTGTTATCTCGTTTGACTATTTTTTGTGAGCATCGTGATGCTGGCGGGGAGCAGGTACGTATGGAGTTATGTTCTGTATAAAATATACGTTAGAATTTTAGTGTAGCTCATCTTACTCTTTCCTTTAAAATACGTGCAAGATTGATTTCTCAGGCTGATATTTTTTCGGTAAATATTCATCCTTCTGAATTTTGTTCAGGATACTTTTAATTTTTTCAGTTATCGCAATTAGGTAAATTATATGTGTACATTTAAAATGTGATTCATGAATATTTTTCAGAATTATCTGGTCATTTCTGGACTGTAGACAATTTTGACTCTGGGGAATTGTACGATTTATCGTACGTTTCAGTTCATCAAATCCTTAGCTGATTGAAGAAAAATAGAATTTGCATCTTGGGAGCGCAGTATATCTTTGTTCATCAACAAATAGCAAAAATTCACTCAACATCAAGGCAAGAAGATCGTCCGGAACTCTAAAACATTTTCATGATGAACCCACTTGTGTTCTTCGTCAACGGCAAAAGGGTAAGTAGAGAAAATTTTGCTTGGTCATTTCTACTTCTAGATTTCATTTGGTTGTGAACGGGTTTGTCAATATTTGTCTGATCAATGAAGTTATTCCATGCTTAATGTAGAATGAAAATCATTGTGAGTTCTGAATATTGTATGTGTTTAGTATACATTTGAAGATTTGGGAAAGCAGGCATAGTCCGGCCGTGACACTGGAATGCGTCTCGGTCACTCTTCAAGCTCGCTTCAGCCGCAAGACTTCGGTCACTCTTCATGCTCGCTTCGGTCGCAAGACTTCGGTCACTTACCGAGGCTCACTTCAGCTGCACGCATGATCAATCAACATCCGAGTTGGTCTCAACAGCTCTCGCTGGTTTACCCTTGTCTCCCTTCTATGTACATACGCCCAGATGTATACAATAATACAATGACTCAAAAGTTTGAAATGGAGCCTTTTCGATTACATTAGATGGGAAATATATTTACAGTATGGGAAAGAAGTATTGCAACACAATGAAAATTATTTTTTAATAGACTTTAAAGACAATGAATTTCTTGAAATTTACAAATAAATGATCGATAGATCTTACGGTCGATGGCACTTGAAAGGTTTTAGACATAGATTCTTTTTCTCCTATCTTGGACGTCGTACTAATTCTGTTCTGAGGTCTCTCCTAATTCTACGAACTGAAGTAGCTGGATTCTTTCTCGCTTCTTCTTGACCAAGCACGTCAGCAGCTGCGGCTTCCACTGACGACTTTTTCCTCTCATTCTCTTTCCTCTCATTCTTTTTCTGGCCAATCTCTTTCTTGTCATTTTTTCCTGTCATTCTTTTTCTGGTCATTCTTTTTCCGGTCATTCTTTTTCCGGTCATTCTTTTTCCGGTCATTCTTTTTCCGGTCATTCTTTTTCCGGTCATTCTTTTTCCGGTCATTCTTTTTCCGGTCATTCTTTTTCCGGTCATTCGTTTCCGGTATTCTTTTTCGTTTTATTCTTTTTCTTTTCATGCATTTAAGTTTTTAGAAATGATTGAATATTCTGCTGATAAATTGGTTTTATCCTTCGATCTTACAATGATTGCGTACTAAATGCAAAACTTCAGTTTTACTGGTGGAAACCAGTGCGGAGAAGCAATTTCAATTTCTTACTATCAGTCTGTGTCAGTATTCGGTGAACATTAGTCTAAATTGGCTTCCATTTTCAGACTTGAAAACGGATAAAAATTTAATTAACACCCATATATCATCATATGTATGAAAGAAGTTATTACCATTTATACAATCGTATAAAATAAAGGTTATTCATACTATTTTTTACTGTTCTGAATTCATCTGACTATTGTAAAGTTTTTATAATACCCTGTATAGTTGCATTCAAATTTTACACAAAACTCCTAGCCGATCTCTGAAACAAGTTTGTTAAACGTGTTTCTTAACGGTACTGTAATAAAATATGGCAGCAAAAAGCACAGCTTACGTGAGTTATTTTTAGAATGCTGAACATGTTCACGCAAATATTTATTTTCTATTTTGAAGAAAGATTTGCTCAATCAGTTTTTGAAATAAATCTTATTTCTAATTTAAATTTTTGTTCTAATTCTACCATTTATTTTTGAGTATTTCATGCAGGAACATAAATAATTGACTTTTCAATTTGATGTTCCAATACCAATAACTTTAGATTTCTTTATCACATTCTTTATTCTTTATTTCTATGTATTTTAGTTTCATGCCATTATTATTATTATTTGCTTTGCTTAAATTACTTCACAGGTTGAAGAGCAACAACCTGATCCCGAATGGAATCTTCTATGGTACCTGCGCAGCAAGTGTATCCTTTTTATTTTGTTAATTTTGGAGTAAAATAACACACCACTACTGCCTTGTCACCAGCTGTTAACACACTATTGCTGCGTAGAATTTGAGACGCAGCTGGCACCACTGAACGTTGCGTTGTCCTCTGGTGAGGTTTATAACCATTGTCTTTTTTTAAGTATTTTGTTATAGTGTTTTGGGCTGTTTAAATAATTTTCATATTTGGATGAACAGTGTTATTTTTTCAGTGAGTATAAATCAACTACTTAAAAAGTAAATTGCTAATTTGAATTGACTGTCATAGCAACTAAACCTACTTTCTGTAGCGTATCGTGTTAGTCCCATTGTACACTCGATATAATTTAAAAATACTTATGAGAGAGATATTCAATTTAATTTGATTCATTTTAAGCGAGTGAAAACAAACAAACAACTTTTATTTCCAATCAAATACACAGTACATAGACATTAGTACATTGGTTTTTCAAATTCTTAAGGTTAACATTCTTAGAGTAAGGATGATGGTGAGCTCCATGCGACGATCCTGGGATGTGTCCATGGGCGGGGAGTTGAGTTGAGGGCTTACCGATAAGTGCGAGCTCACGGCGTTAAACGAGAAACAGCTCTTATTCATGGCCGGGTTTCGAACCCGAGGTCTGTCTGCCCGAAGCAGAGACCTGATACCAAACACAGGCCGCAGACCACTCAACCACGGTGGCTGAAAAGCATTAAAAATTCAACAAATAATTTTTCAGTCATTAGCTACGTCTGTTGAAACAACTGAAAACTAACGGGGCTTAATTAAAGATGTAATATTTAATCAAAATAAAAAGATTATCAAATTGGACGCTGTTTTCGTCAAATTAGTTATTTACTTGATTCGTTTCTTAAAGGACGTCTGCGTCATCATAAGAATTTCGTATGTTAAAGGCAGTGTCTAAACTTAAATGAAAATATTTATTACTACTGCAATAATATAAGGTCTACCTATCCTACAATAGATTACGAATTATTGTTCCACCAGATTTCTGGATTGTCCATATGACCACCGAGTATGTAAACATATTAAATATATTTTCCTTTAAGTGTGTTTCTGTCAATGAAATAATTAATCATGTAGGGGTTACTCTTGGCCAAGAATTTTAATGAATTATGGTTCATCAAATAACGTTTGTATTTCGTCCAAGTTTTAAAATATATAATGCATTTTATTTTGATGTATCTATGTGATAACTAAATTTGTGTGAAAATCCAGGGATGCTGACTCTTAATGAACCACGACTACGAAGTCGCTAGGATAGCCAGGTCTTCTTCTTACCTCTGTTCAGATGAGCCACTCTGCCGGGTGGTAATAGCGTTTAATTAATTGGATACTTAGCCGTACCAATTATTATGAAAGAACATAATATAAGCCTAGGAATGAACTTAATGATCAATTTTGGAGTCAACTCTTAATTTCCAAACTTTGGCCCACCAATCACGCACAGGCACGAGCGTTGAGATACAGGTATATGATTCCAGTACCAACTAGATACTACTATACTACTGTCTTCTGCTTCTCAATGGAGAAAAAAGCTAAAGCTAGAAAGAAATTGTATATTCCCACTTGTAATCATTCACATTTAAGCCAACGCATCAATATTTTGCTTTGCGAAAACCAAAAATAAGTATTGCTTAGTCTTCTGAGCTATCATATTTAAGATTCTTTGTTTTGGTTCTGTGGTATTTCGTTAATATTTTTATTCCAATTTTATCGTACTATTGTTAACTTCAATTTTACGTAGCAATGATAAAACATATTTTTATGCATTAGTTATAAGAACAAAGAATAGATATTGTATTCAAATTTTCATAACACTGAGATAACGAGTTAACTAATCGTCAATGCAATTTTAAAATGTTTTTACCGTGCCTGCGGAAACAATATTTTCGAGTATCGATTTCTAAATCTTGGCAATCAGAATGGGAAATATTTTATTGACCTAGAACCGTTGTAAAATTTGTGAGTTTTTTGTTTAACTTTCGTTTCTGTTATGTACATACGTTCATGTCTTTATCGAAGAGACCTTCCGTTATCATAGTTGTGTCAAGTGGATGTTAATAAGTCACAGTCCATTGACCTCTGTCTTCTTCCTTTAGCGGAAACTGTAGTTTTGAGAATCTTTTCACTGTTTTAAAAACTAAATTCTTGACGTCCCTTTTAGACTTGCTGTCTAGGTTGGCATGACCGTAAAAAAACGCAGCTTAGTTTCTTTTATGCACCATAAACTATGGATACACCAATGGTAACAGCCGCGTTTTCTTTTTTTAGCTTAAATCTCATATTTTGAGTTCTTTAAAACTTTTGATCGTTTACAAAAGATCGTATGTTTTTGATCTTGACCGGTAAGTCTAAGCTGTTTCCTAATTTATTTGAAAAAGTTCATCTCTTTTAAATTAGTTAAAAATATTTTTCAGTTAATGCACAAGTACCCGACTCTGAAATGACTGCAATACAAACCGTAACTGATCAGAGCTACCGGGTTTTATCTTTAGTGAATGAGAGGGCAAACCTACACGTGCGTTTTGGACGCTCAAACTGTAATGAAAACTTGTTTCTTCAGTTCTAGCCATATTTAAAAGAACCATTTTAAAGTGATATGATACATATAACACGTCTGCATGCTTCTATTTTGTTTGAATGTTTCTTAATTTGAAGTGAAATACAGGGTGCGGCAACATAATTTTGTTTTTTCAAAGCAAACTGCTTTAAAAAATCGAATTTATTTTGTTGCATCCTGTACCTCTAGTACAGTATACAGTACATGTTTCACCTATGACAAAAAATAGAAGTTCTGTAAACACTTAATGGACAAACAATTCTAGTTTTCACAGCAAGAAACCCGTATTACAAAGACATCATGTCGATGTATAAGAAAAATATGATTAGAATATGACGTAGTGTCTGTAGAACTTTCCAACCTTAGATTCGTAAAGCTGTTTTGAACTAACGAGTTTCCAATTACTTCTTGTCTTATCGTTAAACGTTATCTAGTTTTTTCATACTTCATGAAATGGTTCTTACATTGTGGCCTCGGAATCCTGGTTATATTTAGGTATATAACAATTAAGAAAACAATATATTTACCTAAATTTCCTGAGCGCTAGCGCATGCAGTGGGGCTGGTGGGCAGCAAGTTGGGCTGTGGCGAGGGCGGTTGTGGCGCCTGCACCGTCATGCTCTCAAAGCTGGTCGACGGTCAAGTCAGGTGAGCAGAAATATTTGTTGAATTTTGTGAGCCAGGCAGGCTGGTTTACTGGCGCTGATATTTACCTCACGCATGCATTCTTTCTGGTCCTGAATTAGTTCATCTGCCACTTTTACATTCGTTCTTAGGTTTTACAAATTTTTTAAACTATTTATTCATCTTCATTTAGGGCAAATAAGATTTAAAAGTAAAAGATAAAACGCTGATATTTTCATGCTTCATATTTTATAAATATATCGACTCTATATTCTACAAACGGTGAACAACATACAGTAGCTTCGAGTGAACTTTGCTCCCGCGACTCAGTATATCCCTACACTACAGAGAATTAAAGAATTGGAAGCAACGATATTAAATAATATTTTTTATTAGGAATGCCCTTATCGTATTTTCATACTAGTCATTTGAAGTCTAATAATCTATTTATTGATAATTCATGTTCATTTCGGATTCATTTTCACTTTTATTTGGCGACACTTAGCAATAATTTTAGGACACACATTCTTCAAAACTCCAAACTACGATACAGTGTGTCGGTCTCTCATGATTATGTATGAAGATCAATTAATTTTTGTCCTAAAAAATTTCCTACCAAATTAATTTCCGCTCTAGCGAACTACACAGGCAAGTATCAAAGCTCTGTAACATGTCTCAATAAGTCACGCAACTGGATGCGCGTGTTCTATACTTTACACGCTGCTCTACAAAAACGCCCTAAAATATGCGCTAGATTCCCCGCCTTCCAGAGGTGCGTTGAATAATAATTTATTCGTGGTTCATGACTTGCAGGCACTTCTCAGTGAACGCGTGCCTGAGTCCCGTGGTGACACTGCACGGCACCGCCGTCACCACCGTCGAGGCCCTCGGCAGCGCCCCCGACAGGCTGCATCCCATCCAGGAGCGACTCGCCAAGGCGCACGGCTCTCAGGTGATACTGAAGCCTCTCTTTCAACAAAATTAGCTCCCAGTGTTTCAAACTTTGAGCTCTGTGTTAACATTGGTAGTGAATTATCGGAGGAAACTTATGTTCGTTCATATTTTGTTTGAGGAAGTAATCAGATTTGAAGACTTGAAATAATAATCAAAAAGGAAGAGATACATGGTTGTTAATCTCCAGCTACTCTGTTGAAACTTAGTCTTACAAGAACCATGAACCCCTTGAAAAACATTTCGATTTATATATTTTTTATTTTTGGAAATTCCTTAGTTTTGTATAGTGATTATGAAAAGGAATTAAAAAATAGATCAATAAACGTAGAAAGCTTTGAACATTCTTGAAGTAAATGCGTGTTTGAACCTTTTTCATTCATGATTTTACTTAGAATAGAATAGAATAGAATAGAATAGAATAGAATGAGGCTATAGGAACGAACCTTCTGGCCCATTCTTGGGTCGGATAATTACTTCGATAATTATTCGGTTGTTTACCCAAGTCCCATGCCGTATTTCTAGCCGCATCAACCATGTCGGCAGCGGGATTCGAACCCGGGTCTTTCCGCTCGCAAGCAGATTCGCTCACCAGTCGACCAAGCTGGTGATAGTCGACCAAGCTCGTGATCAATTCCAAAAATAATTTCTTCTACGTACATATTTTGCGTTATGCCTGTTTCATTGCTAACTATTTTCGAAGAAGTATTATTTGTTACTGCACCATTGGAATAGTAGTTTATTTACTTTCAATTTGTTATTTCCAGTGCGGCTTCTGCACGCCAGGCTTTGTGATGTCAGCGTACGCGTTGCTGAGGTCACAGCCCACACTGCCGTCCCTCGAGCAGCTCGAAGATGCCCTCGTCGGTGAGGTTTAAAGGCAGCTGTAATTCTGGTAACTTCTCATTGATGCTGAGATGTTTAAACTTGTGTGCGACTGTTTCTTTCGAGCACTGTAAAAAACACGAGTATACAGTACGAAATGAGCATGGATGAAAAAGAAATTATATTTCTGCGTAAACACGGATGTATTCTAAATAAAGGCAATTAAATTAGAAGTGATATTCATGTCATTTTTTTGTGGAAAATATTAAAAAATAAAATATTTTGCATTATTCCAAAAATTTAAAAAACTTCGAAATATTCGAAGGAAAGAATTGAATGCCTTACATGATCGCTAGTAAAAATATTTTAAAACGGTTTTAAATTCTTAGGTTAATTTTAAGTTGGTAACGCTAAACTTAGACGAACAGATTTCCATTGTATTCTTAGTGATATCTTATATCTTGAAGTATGAATGCATTGACTTGAAGAGAATCGTTGCCGAGGGAAGTAACCTACGCCTATTCTAGTTTCAATGCTCTCTCTCGATTTCTGCATTTTATTCGTGATAATTTGTTTATTAAGCTCTCGTGATACTATAACGAAAAACTTTTGTATTTCCTTTCCTATTTGTTATTACGTGTTGGTGTATCCGTTTTATGGTGTTGGTGTATCCTGCATACGAAATGAAATATTTGTGGATCATTGTCTACTTCACAGTTAATTTAATGATTGTCATGCATTTTAGCAAGTTCCTCCTTTAAATTGACCTATATATGAGCCACTCTGTGCCACAAGCACGAAGATGCCAGTAGCTAAAAAACGTTTTCTATTGTATCAAAATCTCACAACCGAGCTTGATTATTTGACTCCCGTCAGATAAGCGATACAGTTCACCGTTCAAGCGCACCGTCCCATTGAAATAGCTAGGTTGGCTGTGAGGTTTCAGTACAATAGGAATCGGATTTTTTAGTTGGTGACATTTACGCCGTGTGGCATGACCGCGTAATTTGTTTTTTCTCATTTTGTGAGGTTTTAGATTTTGTGGTACACTATCTGTTTATTTATTCTAGGTGTTCTGAAAATGCTGAAACTAATACAACTCACGTAGAAGGTAAAAGTGTCTACATCAGACATAAATTTTAAAAACATATTTCATTCTTGCTTAAGAAATTCTTGTTAAATTAGCAATCGATTAGAAAATGGATCTTTAGATTTAAGAGTTACTCCTCAATACTGAATGAAGTACTTTCTTTAAAAAACGAGCATGCAACTCATATGATATTATCTGTGCATAGTGTAAATTTTTGTGTGGATAAATTATTAATAATTTTTTGCATATAAAAAAGTCTGAGAAGTTACATTAAATAAAATGCCCTTGAACATTGTCTGCTGAGACAGTGCAATGAGATTGTGCCCAAATTATTGTCTGTATCATCATTCACATATTCATGAGAAGGTATGGTCGACTTCGAATTGCGATTTTTCATCTGATGCATAAATGTTTGATAATGTTTCAAGAGGAGATTAAATTTACTGGCGTTATTTTTGCAGGAAACCTATGTCGCTGCACGGGCTACAGACCGATCCTTGAGGGACTCCGAACTCTCACCAGCGATGGACAAACTACTTGTGGCCGCGCCGACTGCTGTCGTAATCGTGAGTACTGAAAGTTTCCATTGTAAAAAAGAGAACAGAGTCTGGATATTCCTAACTGAAAAACATTTCAAACAAATAAAAAAGAAACATGGTATAATTTATAAGCACACTTTACTACAAAATTTGAAAAAGCTAGCAAGCAAAAACTGGAACAAGTTTTTCCCATTTGCTATTTTCAGAGGTTATGCACTCTGTGCATCCTTGCGAGAAGACTTGAACTTACTACTGTGCATGAATTCTAAACATAAACTCGAGCTGCTTGAGCCTGAATCTATAAGTCTAACATCCGTTGCAGGTCATTTGTTCAGAAAGAGTTTACGTGCAATAGTGCGAACCAGTACACTGCATATAAAGCGTGGTGGGTATCACCAATGTATGATAATTGTGGTGCACACAACCTTACTAATAAACGAGCGAAGATTCTACGCCCATCAGAAGAATATCTACAGTGCAAAAAATTACCCAGTGAACAAACTGAATTAGGCTACGTTTGTGAACTAAAAGCTACGAGAAAGAAAATCGGGGTCAGAGTTTGATTAAAATATCGTAAAGATTTTTCCTGAATTCATGATAATGGACTAAAAGCGAAATAGAATAATCTTAAACTTTCTTCTCACCGTCTTGGTACTAAATATGTTAAAAAATAATCAAAGATTGTATAACGACGCACGACGTAAACTTAATATTTGTAAATTACGATAAGAAAAACTCAAAATAGCCTGGAATATTGGTGTTATTAGAACAAATTGCGTGTTTTGGTTTGTGGTCATGCCTCAGATACACAATGGAATGAGAAATAAAAGAACAGTGCCGTCATTTTCTGTGAGCGTCTTCTAATTTGGAATAAATACTCAACTTTCATGGTGGACTGTAACTGTGAAGTAGGAATTTTTCACTTGTGCTGTAGGTATCAACCGCAACGAAAGCTTAGAATGAAAAATGCCCGTGTCACCAATTCCTAGAAATTCTTCCATGGTAATTGATAACATCTAAAATGACTTCAGACGACTGCTTGTGGACTATTTGTTTGTATTTTTGTACGTTTTGCCTTCCATTCAAAAACATTGTGAAGCTTGTTGTATAGGCGAGCCTAATTTAACGATGGTATGGAAATTCGACTGATCGAACGTAAACAAATTCAAACGTTGCTTTCCTAGCAACCTATAGAGCATTCCTAGCAACCTATAGAGCAACCAGCTTGGTCGACTGGTGAGCGAGTCTGCTTTCGAGCGGGAAGACCCGGGTTC
>VCRD01000034.1:2991-22614 GCA_006783055.1 Trinorchestia longiramus | reverse complement strand
TAAAAATTACGTCTTCAATTTCATGTAGTTTTGTATTTATTTTATGTATAAATTGAACTATTATGTATAGAGGTACTTCTTTATTTGCTAATTTTTTGTTCACAGCAGTGCGAGTTGATTGATGCATAGCACTAACTTACGCATACTAGAACCAAGTTTTACTAAAAAATAGTAATCTTTTTAAAACAACAAACCCCTGGAGTCCTGTTGAAAATAGATAAACATCAGTCTGGCCGATCAAAAACATTTAATTTATAAATTACTATATTAACGTCGACTTGAAATAATAGTTATTAATAACTCTGCAAATTTTATTCGGTAAAAATTGTATGTAGTTGTCAGAGAGCAGAAAACAGATTCCACTTTTTTATCGAAAGATGTAGTTGCTTTGTATCCAGTTGATACTCAATTATTCTTCATTGTATATTGAACTGGGAAAAGATTCTGAAATAAATTTTTAACCCAGATAATAAAAACGAACGACTATAAAATGTCAAATATTGCCGATTGTCCGAAAAATGTTATTCATGTAAAAATCGTTATTTATTAGAGAAAGATAGTGACCTCGTGCTCATATTAATGGTTCTGACTCTAACGATTGCAGTACGTGAAGAGCAACTTTTAATACTGCGGATATTCAGCTTGGCTCTTTTCTCTTAAAAAGTTCATACACATAGCGTGTTGTAGATACGTCGTATGATGCCAAATATCTATAATCATTCGTTTTAAATTTTTTAGCACATGTAAATCATTAGTTGTCTTAAAGTAAACGAGTGCAAGATGTTAACACAAATTCACATTGATGTAACGTAGACCTTGGTGATATTTAAAGCCAATAAAAGGAAACCAGCAAGCCTACCAAGTTACACTATATGCTTTTCTATTTGACTTGCTTTTCCTTTTCATGAAATTGGCTTTTGGAGAACTGTAATTTTACTAAGAAGTAGCTTATTCGGTACTCGTTCTCTTGCATTTAAAAGCTCTGACTGTGCGCATTAAATTCAAATTCTACTACGATGAAAAGAAACTTATATACAAATAAAGGACAGGTATCGCTCTCTAAACACACATATAATAATCTAAAAAATGATCCGCAAATCGCTTGTTCCTTTTTCATGTTGTCCGGTGCTGTAATTAAAAACAAGGTCATTATATTCAGCACCGTTTTATGATGCACTGTCAATAAACTATTGTAGAAAGATTTACTTATTGCCTTACTGACAAAATTCCGTAGTAGACTTTCAGGGAATAATTCTTGCTTTTCATAATAAAGTAATTTAAAATGTAGTAATGAGTTAATTTTGTCATCTCATTTACTGACAAAGTAACACATTGAATGAGATTAAGTTACAATCGTCAGGTGGCGTCCGCACTCGTGTGATGGACCGAAGCTTCTTCACTGGCTACCGCAAGTGTGACGTGACTCCATCAGAGGTGTTGGTGGCCGTCACCGTGCCCTTCACGACTCAGGTGAGTGGCTACGAGAGTTATAGGGTACGTTTAGTGTTGTACGAAACAACTTAACTATTAATAATGAGTGAAATGAAGCAAGTGTGACGTGATGGCCTATGAGGTGCTGGTGACGTCATCATCTCTTTCACGACTGAGGTGTGTGAGCTAGGGAAACGTCCGGCATGTGTAGCCTTGCGGAAGTAAAACTAAATCGTTTATAATGATGGAATAATTGAAAATGTTATATCATTATAAACGTACGTAATTTTACAGTACAGTGTACGGCGAGTTTGCAACGCTCAAATAAAAATTTCCTAGTTTATGACGTTCAAGCATATGAAACTTGATCAATACTTCTTGAAATAGCAGGTTGACGTAAAACTAGACGGCCCACGAGCTGCCGGGAGTAGGTAGCGTCTTGGTCGCCTCCACTAATAAGCAAGAAGTTTTGAGTACGGGGATGACGGACTAGGTGCGAAATGATTTCATTGTAGAATAAAAATGTTGCTAAGAAACTCGTCAACTGCGTTGAGAAATCATTCAAAGAATGGTTGAAATAAAATTTCAACTTCTTTAAAAACGTGTTCATTCGAAACTCTCAGTTTTCCTAATAGAAACTCTCAATCGTCTTGTTCGGTCACGATAGTGAATAGTTTCAAATTAAATTCAGTTATTTTGCACTTGAAATTTTTTTATGAGCTGCACATTTTTTATCAGCTGTCGACAAGCTGCAGTGCTGAGGAAGTGCATGGTGCAAAATGCATGGGAAGCCGCGGAGGAAAATCGTCGAGGAAAAATCGATCGAAGCCAGCTTTTCAAAGTTGAAACTGACCGTGTGTAAATTCTTGAATAATTTCTTAGTATTGAATGCATACTACCTCATGCACGCGCTCCAGGAGGTAACAGCTGCTAAATAAAATACTTACGAGACAAACTGGGTCAATTTTCACAAGTGTCTCCCAAGCTTTAGTTCATTGACTGTCATACCTGCAAGATTGATTGCAACTGAACGAAAATTCCATGGTGAGAATCAACATTAAAGCAGACTACTCATGATCCAGCAGTGTGGTTCTCCCTGTCCTGACTACCTATATTTGCGTTTTTTAAATTAAAATTATGATGAATTCAAAGATAAATTCAGATTCCTGTGGTCGATATAAATGATATAAATTATTGTACAAATTATCTGAAAAATATTGTTGTTGTTTGCTGCAAAACAACAACTGCTGTTGTTTGCTGTGGTTTTACTTGATAAAACATTTATCTTGACTGAAGGTTAGGATCGCCCCTGTACCTTTGTATTAAGTAGATTAGCAAGATATTACTGCATTCCAATCATCTTAAAAATGTTATTGACGTGTTAGCCACTTAAGAACCGTACGTGCCATGAACTATTGCGGGTAAATTTTCGGTACTTGTTTATCAATTCTTAAAAATGAAATGTACAAAATTTTTAACGTAATGAAAGAAGGTTTATGAGGGACGATATCATGCCGTGAGCATGGTAAATAAATGGCTAATATTTTCATTGAATTCTCAAATCTTTCATATCATAGACAATTCATACGGAAAGTGAATGTTTTTTGTCGCTTAGGTATGTCGCGGGAAGTTTGCATAGGTGTGTCAGAGTACGGCAGCTGGTGGTTGATGACTTGCTCTTCGGAAACAATGCAAGAGAAATTCAAACATGCCATAAGGCTGGTTCAGGCTTGAAGCGTCAACCACATAATAATCAGGAAATAATTTTAAGAGCCAGAGAATTTTGTATCGAAGCTATATCGCGACGACCTATAATAAGACGATTGCTGTTTTACCTTTTAAGCTTGGTTCACGTTCGTCTTTTTTATTTTACCTTTGTTTCTTTCTTATTTCATTTATACAGTATTGAAAGAGGGAGCGATTTCAAACTGCGTTACGGGTAAATTTTTTTCTTGATATATTGAGTACTGGGGTCTAATTTTTCTATTTTTCTTATTCATTGGTCTGTCGAACTTTTGATAAATATGCCCAGCCTTCAATCCCTGACAATATTGCTGAGTATCTTTTTACGGATGTTTCATTTTATTGAAGTAGAACTCATGTTGCGTGAGAATTGATTCAAAGCTCACAAAATGTTTCCACAGAACGAGTATTTCCAAGGCTTCAAGCAAGCACGTCGTCGCGACGATGACATCGCCATCGCGAACGCTGGTCTGTGCGTGAGCCTGGAGGACGACGTGGTCACGTCTGTGATGCTTGCGTTCGGTGGAGTTGCCCCCAAGACTGTCCTGGCCTCTAACACCATGCAGGTCAGTTGGACAGTCAGCAATGAGGAATATTGCACTGTGTGCAAGTGTTGTCTCCAAGACTGTCCTGGCCTCTGACACCATGCAGGTCAGTTGGACAGTAAGCAACGAGGAATATTGCACTGTGTGCAAGTGTTGCCTCCAAGACTGTTCTGGCATCTGACATCATGCAGGTCAGTTGGACAGTAAGCAATGAGGAATATTTATTGTATTGTACCTTGTAGAGGAAGTATGACCTCTAAAACCACGATGTTCAGTTGGACAGTTAAGGATGAGGAATGTTAATCCTGCAATGTATGGAGGTTTGGTAGAACCCACAGTTCTCGCCTATTAATCCTTGTAGGTTAGTTCATTGAGCAGAGGTGTAGACTTTTGACGTTGCATACAATAGAGAGCACCACAATTCCGACCTCTGCTCTCAAAATTCATGTTGAGGTTATTTAATTGTAAGGAAGCAAATAATGATACTGGAGTATGTGGAAACATCTCAGAGACCACACTAGTAACCTCTAGTTAAAATTTCTAAAGCAAGTATTGAAGGCACCGAAGTCGTGTCAAAATCACGGACGACAGCTTTGCTGTAACGGTCAGAAAATTGCTATACTGCAACCATACCCAAAATCGATGTTATTCCTAATCGTTTTCTTTAATTGGAATGATCTTATTTTCTTAATTCCAGCTGATGAAGGGACGCAAGTGGAATGATGAGCTTCTTCAAGACGTTACGTCTTCGCTCGTGGAAGAACTCGAGGTCACACCCAGCGCTCCAGGGGGCATGACAGCGTACAGGACTACTCTTCTACCTAGGTCTGCTTTTTAATATGACATTTTGTTATTATTTGTTACGTAAAATTCAATTAGTTGATAAGAAACCCTGCTCCTGCATCTAACATATATAAATTACCCGACATGCTTCCAGGTACTTCGAATTTTTTGTTTGGGAGTACTAAGTGGATAGTTAAAAAGTTCAGCTACTTGCAGTAACGTAAATAATTGTACTTTATTGATCATTGTTGAAGATCTCAGCGCTACTTCATTTTCCAAGCTAGACTTTGGATGCATTTAATGCTATCCTATAACGTAAACAGATAGCCTACCTTCAGCCCACCTGGTATTCATGTTTTCATGTCATTCAGGTGAGATAAAAACAAATGAAACATTTTAGATGCATTCAATTATTCATTTGGAGTCCTCACTATTTACAGCTTCCCTCAAGTTTTATAGTTTCAGTTTAGGAATTTAAGGAATGAATTTACGAATGGTAAACAAATGCACGTTCGTTTTCCAGCTTCTTCTTCAAGTTTTACCTTCACGTGCGCCACGAGCTGAGTAAGACGCTGCCGACCATCCCGCCCCTGGCACCTTACCAGCAGGAGGTGTTGAGGCCTCTCACCAGGCCTGCTCACTCCGCCACCCACCTCTACGAGAAGGTCCAGTAAATCAGAAGAGGCTTTGTAAATATCATACTGGGTGCGGCAACATAACTTTTTTTTCAAAGGAAGTTTCTTTCAAAAAAAGGAAATTTTGTTGTCGCACCCTGTTCAACTACTTGGGCGTATCCCTATGTTGAAATTCGGGGTATCTTCACGCATAAGTAGACCTTTCACGTTCACACCACTGAATATTTTTTCCCACCCACATTCAGGTGAACTCCATTGCCTCCTCCTATTTGTATTGAGCCCCATCGCTGTTGGCTGATCAACGGTAAACTTGATGACCTTTGCTGCCCGTCATCCACCTCTACGAGACTTCACTTGATGAGTCAATTTTTACCCAATTTCCTTCGATACTTTTACTCGCCTTGTTCTCAACCCCATGAGCGTTTTACCCTGTTTTCATTCCACATAAATGTTGGCACAGTAGTTAAATTTTTCCTGCTTCTAGGTTCCAGCAGACCAACCTGCCATGGACCCCATAGGGCGGCCTCTGGTGCACGCATCAGCCCGCCAGCAGGTGACCGGAGAGGCCACTTACGTGGACGACGTGCCCCAGTACTCAAATGAACTCTTCGGGGCCTTCGTCCTCTCTACGCAAGCCAAGGCCCAGATTGTCTCCCTGGACGCTGAGGAGGCGCTCGCTCTGCCCGGGGTCCACGCTGTCGTGTCTGCCAAAGACTTGCCAGGTAAAAAACACAGCGCTTGTTGAATGTTGTTATTTAGAAAATAGGAATTATGAAGTCATTTGGATTTAAAATTGTACTTATTAACAAATTTTATCCAGATAGAATGTTCCACATCCTTTTAGTGATCTCGTATTTGTGTTGTAGGCAGAGCTAACATTAAGAAAAATATAATATTTACGAAACAAATTCTGTAAGCAATAAGAAGTTATCTTATATGAATATTTAGTTGTACGTAGTTTATCTACGTGTATCAGTTTCAAAACACGTTAATCCAAATTTGATTTTCTAAGTATGATTGATTTAGCACGCCATACAACCGTGCACTGACGGATCCTCCTAACTTGAAAGTTGCGAGATAAGTTCATTTATTTAGTCTCCTTTGATTATTTACTTATGATTGGAACTTTTTTCCAACATGGGGAGATTGTATTTTTGGAAATGTGTTTTTTGATAAACTGAAACTTGCGTTTTTAATCATTACATTTTTTTGGTGTGAGCGTTGTTCAATTTCTCCGTAAGAAGTTTTTACTGTATAACAGTAAGAGTTTGATTCTTGGAATCTTCTGTGTGTTATTATAAAGATGAATCTAACATTCCTAGTCTAATCTTTCTTGGATATTGATCGAATGATGATTTGTTTCGTGCTTGCAAATTATTCATACGTAGACCGAAGCTACACACTTGCATCCTCAGGGTGTTTTAAGTAGGCCATTTCAATTAGAACAAGAATTTTTTGCTGTTCAAGTAGAACAGCAAGAAATATTGTATTACGCTCCTTCCAGGAGGATTATTGTTAAAATAACTAGCAGTGTTAACTAGGGGTGTCTTCTACTTATTTATTCATTTTCAGATTTGTGTAAATGATGATACATGTGCAAATAAAAATAACCATTTAGGGTAAAGTTTCGAGACTTTTGATTGAAAGAGCCATATATGAAATTTAATAATTGTAATGCATCATTATTTATTTTTTATTATCATACTTTACTCGCAGCTCAAGTTTAGAATGTAACCATAAGTGTATAATAAAGGTATGATATCCAATAGTATTTGATGATATTATAAACAAAGGCGAGGTGAGGTTAATCCAAATTATTACGTATTTTAAAGCGACAGGAACAAGTGTTCATAGAGATGTTAAAGGGCAAGAGATAAGTGTTCACAGAGAGGAATGGATAAATCGATCGTTGTTATTATGCGAGAAGTACGACTGACAAAATTGTAACGAGTGATTGAGAAAAATTGTGAGCGAGGATAGCAAAAGGAATATTTTATGTGACTGTGGTGAGTGACAGATCATTTACTGACGCACATATGATAGTAGCTGAGAGTTTTTGACGAAACTGCTGGCCGTTTTACTGCCTTATAACTGTGCTCTGAGCAACGTGTGAAGAGGCGCTTTTTTTCTTATTGCTCGGTATAGAAGGTTTAAATTTAGTTATCCTAATTTTAGATCTAGCTTCTACGCTCAAAAGAAAGCGACACAGAAGATGTCGTAGTTTCGAGTGACGATTCACTTGGGCCATTTCCTTGTTTTAGCTGTGATGCTAAAAACTTGATGTTTACTGTCTAATAATTATTGTGTAACATGGATCACGTAATCATTATGTACCACCATTAGTATAATTACTGAGCATTAATTGTGAGTGAGACCGTTACCCTTTTTCTTTCCATCTTGTATAACGCCTACGCTGGTGCCTGAGCGTGATTGATATTTGACAGTATAAAACTTGGTTAGCAGCCAAAGAATGAACCGCCAGGCTCGTTTCTGTTGTCATATTCTATTCTCTTCTATTGATTTTAGGTCAGTGTATTCATTTTTTAAGTGGGGAAACGGGTTAGTTATCTATTATTTTAAAATTAGATAATCAAGGTTATGCCATTTTTTATAATATTCCTTCAATAAAACGATTTCTCTTCCGTTTCTAAAGCATTTCCTAAATAACCGTGTCTAGAAAAAGTTATAGTGAATGTTTTTAATTGCAGTGTAAGCTTTGTTGCTCTAATACCGGTCTGAAGGTATTAGTAATTCATTAATGAACATTGTTTTATGAGCAACGTAAAAATTTTGGTATTAATTCTCAATCATGATTCTTAAAATACGTAGGCGAACGGAACAAAGCAGGCGAGCTCGTGCCTGACGAGGAGGTGTTTGCAAGCACGTCCGTGCAGTACGTGGGACAGCCGGTCTGCTTAGTCGTGGCAGACGACGAATTCACCGCAAGACGTGCGGCGAAGCTCGTCAAAGTCCGATATGAAAAGTCTACTGAGAAGCCAATCATCACGGTGCAGGTAAATGTTTCACAGGTCTAGTTGGGAAATTCATCAAAGAACAAATGGAAGATGATGTATGTACTAAAGTGTGAACGAAACACGTTAACGAAAAATAAATCTTAGTGTACCCCACTAAGAAAAAAATCGCACGTAGTGAGATCGGGACTGCGCGGTGGCAGTCCCTGTCTGACTCCGTGCGATTTTTTCTTTGCAGTCATCTCAAAGATAAAGTTATCAGTCGTATCATTAATAATCTCAATGAACTAAAAAAGAATCTAGGAATGATTAGAAAATCAATGCGAGAAATGAGAGTCTGATATCAAAAGTGCCTTCGAAAACAACAGTGGTCATTGGTTATAATGGAAAAATTATATACTCATGTTTGAGTAAACAGTAAATATTTGGCTTTAAAAAGTCTATTACTGTCATTTTTTTCCTTTTTTATGTTCCCTGTTTTTTTATGTAAGTAAAATCACAGATTGCACTTTTAGACTTAACCTCACGCAATGGCAAAAAATTATCCTCGCTTTTCGATTTTCTGTTCGTAAACTATGACTATGAATACAAAATGGTTTTACCTGATAAAAGTACAATAAATGGCAGTGAAAATGAAATCAAGCTGAAATTTTCACGACCATTAGTTATGCACTTATACGTATTTTAAAAATGAAACTTTTTTGTGGCCCACCCTGTACAATCTTAAAATACCTTCAAATAATGAATATTTTGGAATTGAAAACTAAGTTAATTGATGAACCGATACAAGATGTCCAGGTTAGGAGGGATGAGAACTGGGGACTTGGCTCTCACACACACACACGAGCAGTACGTGAGATACCTGACCTTTTTTTAGCGATTGTATGTACACATTTTCGATAGCACGTCTCAAACATTTAGTGCTCCTCACAAGTAAACCTGACTACATACAAGAAAACAGTTACACATAGTAAGTTCTTGTAATGATATTTTATTTCCTTGCTTGTTCCTAGTGTTTTTCTCTCGTACTCATGACGGTCAACATATCATGAAACCAGTACGAATTTCTGTCTAGTTAATTTCAAAGTTTTTTCATCTCGTTAAGATCGTCGTCACCTTTGATGAAAGGCTGCTCAACTTCTTCGGCGGCATTTCTCTGTTTATATAATTATAATTGGTATAATTCTTGTTGTGATGCAGTTCGTATAAGTAGTTCTGCTTTCCTTCTTATGTTGTTTATAATATGCGTTTTTCGTATTGAATGGTTTTATTGAGAACAATTGTAGCTTTTTACCTCCAAGTTAACCTCTGTTCTCGCCGATTTTCCGGTTTGCATTCTAATTGGATACAAGACGAAATTGATAAATTTTGTTGCAAGTAACGAACTTTTTCGCCATTCCTATGCTGAACTTTGAGACAATATCTGTTGTGGTTAATTCCAGTTCATTGGTCTGGTATACAAATATGTTCAGTTTCCACAGAATTTCGTTCAGAATAATTAACTCGGTATAAATTTTGTTCCTATGAAAAACATACTCGGTAACTCGTTCTCTCGCATGACATTACGTGTCACTAATCAGTTGTTTTCAAATTTGCTGCCGGGAAAGTTCCATCTCCGTAACCTATACATCCATTGAAGATATTTTAGTGAATCCATCAATTTTGAAGTTGCCTTCGCTTTTTTCTAGGACGCGATCGCTGCAAACTCGTGGTGTGTGCCTCCGTTCTCCATGTTTGCTGGAGATGTAGAGGCAGCGCAGTCCACGGCAGACCATACGTTGTCTGGGGAAGTCCACATCGGCGGTCAAGAACACTTTTACCTCGAGTCCAATGCACATCTAGCAGTGCCCGGGGAATGCAACTCTATCACTCTCTTCAGGTGACCCATAAAATGCGCATAGACACATCTTTCTCATTGCATAATGAAATATTGCCCTACACTTTGCTTATTTTAGTCATCATAGCTATTCCCTTGAAAGCAGCGTCTGATCCCATTAAAGTGGTTGCCTAGCGTCTTGTCCATTGTCCCGTTATATAGCGGGACGCAGTCGCCGACGAGCACTCAGCATGCCGTGGCCCATGCTCTGGGGGTGCCCTGGAATCAGGTGGTGGTCCGGACCAAGAGACTCGGAGGCGGCTTCGGTGGCAAGGAGTCACGCAGTGTTATGATCTCCGTACCCGCTGCTGTTGCTGCCAAAATGTAAGACTCGGGGAAAAGCATCTGAATGCATTTGAATTTACTATTTCGTTCATCCCAACTTACATAGACAGTTCCGAGAAGAGTTTAATATATGCGTGTTTGAAACTATGAATTAAACACTAAATAAAACATCTAATTTTTTCTATGAATTTAATTTTAATTCATATTATTTTTTCATTGTATTTTTTTCTATAAACTCATATTCCTCTTTTTACGCTTTTCACCAGCGCTGTTTCTTCATGTTTGTCTCAACGTTTATTTTTTCTTCAACTTAGGTAACAGATTTCCCAGAAATTGACAAATTAGAGATCATCATAACTGGAAAATACATACCATAATTACAAACGACTTTATACAGCCCAGTTCTCCTGTTATGTTAATACGATCAAGATACACCAAAACGAAGGTTTATTCGTATATTACGACCATATGTTATGTGGGACGAAAGCTCAAGCTCCCGCTAGTACATCAGCTAGTGTTAAAATGAATTGTGTGAAGTGAAGTCAGAGCTAAAACACCGCACCAACCACACAGCCTTAACTAAAAGAGCACGTCCTGAGCTGTTTAAAACTGGTAATCATGGAAGGGCGAAATTTGCTAAACGTCTGTGTGCTGATTTTAATACAATTCCTTCATGGTTAATATTTATATGCGAGCAAAAAGTGTTTTATTTAATTGTAATTAGAAATTCGGTCAATAAAGGAAAACACGTTTCTCAGACGAACTATCATTCTCGCTTGTTCTTACTTTTCAGGTAGCATCTCAAATCTGATTACTGAACCTGGACCATCCATCATAAAAATGGTTCTGTGAGGGTTCTGGGGCTCCATATATTTCTGCTTTTCTGAATTTATGAGGATGATTTACTTCCAACTATCTTATTTATCTCATTGACTTTTTCATAATATTCGAAGACTTAGGTAATGATGTAAACTTCAGGTCTAAACTTCAACATTGGCTCAACATGTTTGAAGATGAAATGATGAAACGCCTGTACCAACCTCTACTCAGGAGGTTTTACCATAAATAAGCTTTACTTTGTATTTGAGAGCCACAAGAAGCAATTTCCCTCTTTCATTATCACTGAAGTTACTGAAAAAAATTGAAGTGGTGGATTGAACAAAAAATAAAAGACCTTACCTTCCAAACAGCTCAAAAACCTTACGAATCTATTCCTCCTGGCGTTAGAGTGGTAACTGATACCTCAATAAAAATAATCAATGAACTTTATTTCCAATAGAGTACACAATGCAGATACATCGATTTTTAAATCTTCAATGTTAACATCTTAAGAGTGGTGATGATGCTTATCGATAAGATCTTAAGAGAAGTAGTGATTCTCCACTGTGCTGCAACGTGGAGTGGAGCAACGCAATGTAGGTGCGTGTCGATGAACGTAGTGGAGGCGTGGGTCACACCAAGCGCCCAACGTTGCAGCTGCTGGACATTTCTAGCCGCCGAAGGTCGAGCACAAACAGACCACGGAGGCTACGGGTATCGAACCCGGCTCTTCCCGTATAGCAAGCGGGTACCCTCACCATTTATGCAGCACTTGTCCCTCTTATTTATTATAACAGGAAAATGTATACCAATTTTATTCAAGCACCACGCGTCCTGTGCAGCACTATTTTTCCTTTATTTTGTCAACTATGGTATAACACGAAAAGTTATGCCTATTTTATTCTAGCACCAGGCGTCCTGTGCGGCACTATTTTTCCTTTATTTTGTCAACTATGGTATAACACGAAAAGTTATGCCTATTTTATTCAAGCACCAGGCGTCCTGTACAGCACTATTTTTCCTTTATTTTGTCAACTATGGTATAACGCGAAAAGTTATGCCTATTTTATTCAAACACCAGGCGTCCTGTGCAGCACTATTTTTCCTTTATTTTGTCAACTATGGTATAACACGAAAAGTTATGCCTATTTTATTCAAGCACCAGGCGTCCTGTGCAGCACTATTTTTCCTTTATTTTGTCAACTATGGTATAACACGAAAAGTTATGCCTATTTTATTCAAACACCAGGCGTCCTGTGCAGCACTATTTTTCCTTTATTTTGTCAACTATGGTATAACACGAAAAGTTATGCCAATTTTATTCCCAGCACCGGTCGTCCTGTGCGCGTCGTGTTGGAGCGCGCCGAGGACATGTTGATGACAGGAACGCGGCATCCTTTCTTCGCAAAGTGGCGGGTGAGCTTCAACAAGCAGGGCGTCCTGCAGGCCGTCGAGATGGACCTGTACTCCAACGCTGGATTTTCACTGGATCTTTCGTACGCTGTCATGGAACGAGCTTTGTTATCCTCCGACAACGCCTACAAGTAAGACAATATATTCATGTACTGCATGATCAGAAGAATTTGTGGTTGAAAAAAGGGGCTAGACAAAGCTATTATATATGTAGGAAAAAGAAGTTAGAGTAAGCAGTAAATTGATGGGACGATAAAAACTGTAATTCAACTAATTAAACTTGAATAACAAAAGAAACAATGATGGTGCTTACCTTAATTCAAATAAACACCGACACTTGAAATATTTGCACGACAGTAGTAATCAAACGCGTAAAAGAGCTCAACGATCTTAAGATCTCCAAAGCCATTGCCATGAAATTACGCCTGATTTTAACGCCTTTAATCAAAAACAACAACACAACGAATAAAAACACTCTCATTGCGATTAAATTCTAATACCATCAATCTGAATGAATAACATTGAATAAAATACGACAACAGAAACGAGCCAAGAGGCTCATTCTTGGGTTGCTACCAAAATCATACTAATATGACTCGTCGTATACGGTAATTATATGACCCATGGCACACAATATGACTCGCGGAACACAATACTTACAAGACTCACAGTTGATAATAATTATTTGACTAACGGTTTACAGTAATTTTTTGACTTATGGTACACAACATGACTTGCGTACATGAATACAAATTCAAATAAAATATACTTTATACCTGCATGAGTCGTGATATGTTAATTCTTCTAAAGAGTTGGGCATAATTTATTTTGTCTTGTGTTTATGCGTACATGACGTAGAGTCATGTGTGAACTAGTAGAATTCCCATAATTTCCATCATAGCAGGAAACGTGCTAAACGTATTTCACAGTTGGTACATTTGATGAGTAATGGGAAATTTAAAGTGATTGGTTCAGGGTTATTTTAATACAAATAGTAAGCTGGAAGTTAGGACTTAAAAAGATCGCATGATGTGTTGAAAGAAGCTAGTAAGGATTCAGATGTAAGTATTATTATGGAACAAAGTAATACGAAAGCAGTTATCAAACGTTCCAAACTTACTTACTAAAACAAATGCTTCAATAACTGTAGTTAGTAAAAATCTGAACGGATCCAAGCTGAGGACAAAGAATACTTGCAGTGCAGTATGGTTGAGTGAAGACAACAGGAAAGACATGCGAGTTGGAAGCAAAGATGAAAGGCTTCCGAAAGATGACAGCTTACGCTAAAATGAGCTGAGAAACAGTTAAAGTGTGTACATTGTAGGAAGTAATCTTGTAAGTGAAATTCAAGGTTACTTTGGGTAAGTGGAACTGATGAAGTATGTAAGAAGAAAGGGCTTTTTTAATATCGCCTATTCAGAATGTTCATTTGATTACTATGACTAAAAAAATTATTCTCAGTTGAATTCATCTTTCAATACTGTTGTACTATGTAAATTTTAGAGAAACGTGTATGCATATGGTTCGAGTGAATAGCTAAGATTTAATGATAGGAGCTTGAAATAAATGTACAATAACAAAAGTAAAGCAGATTTTAACGATAGTCTGATGATTAAAAGACAAACTTCGACCTAATTGGAAGGCCTGTCAACTGAGGCAAGCAGCTGTAGCATTTGTCACAGTAAAGATTCTCATCCACGAGTAACTTAGATTCAATATTAAAGGAATAAACATACTCGAATTGAAATAATATTGTCTTCAAGCGCAGAACATGGAAGAAACTTTTGGATACCATTATTTGACCATTATTTTGTTACTTAGATACCTACGAAAAGTGAACATAGAAGTTTTCCACCACAATTACGACTGTGGTCGTGTGAGAGAGGAATTTCTTAGTTGACGAGACTTCTCAGTTCATCCGTTTCCTGGGCTTGCTGATGCATTACGATGTATACATAAGACCAATACAATATATTGAAACAATCTTTCACGGATAAACGCACAGCCAACAAGACAGAGAAAGTCGATTTTACGATCAACGCAGGAGGTAACCTCCTTAATCCCCGAGTCTCTATAAAGTTGAAAGATAATGGACCTCAAAAATGATTGAAAAGCTCTTTCAAATGTCTTCTTTAAACTGAAGGTGATACGTAAGAGATCGGTGAAAGGACTAAAAATCATGTAACTTGCAAATTCCATAAATGTAATACGAGTAATAAATATGCTAATTTTTCGTTATGAAGTATAACTGATTGCACAAAGTGAACCTCAGGAAATGACTGGGATTCAAGAATCTCTACCATCAATGAATTTCCGTGTTAGCTGCGTGCTACATGCATATTCGACACAGGATTTTTCATAATCAGATTTTTTGGAATGTGCCAGCATGGAATTAACATCTTGATAACACAACTAACAACAGTAATATACTCAAGAAACTGAAAATATTCCAATGGAGATTATGTGAGCTAAAAGTGAAACATATATGATAGAAATTAAAGTTTGAAGATGACAGAAACTAAACTCTATACATTTTAGTAAGCAACTGAAGGCTAAAAAGGTTAAAATAATTAATCTTTCACCCTTTCGCTGCGCGTGACTGAAATCCTCAGTCATGAAATAGTTGCAGGCCCACAGAGCTCCGCAGCGAAAGGGTAAAAGAGTGTGAAAATCTTTTTAACACGTTGCCTCCGATTACCTGATTGGTGTAAAACTTCACTTTGTACGCATAGTCACTAGAAGGTTCTGAAAAAATTACAGAACCCAACCTCAGTGGTACACATACGTACCACTTGGGAGTCAACGTGTTAAAAATCGATATAGCGGTATCGACCTTTAAACAAGGAGGCCGACAGCTTTTCCTACTTTGCACAGAGTTCCAATTTTAAACTGTCATCATTTGCTCTCCTGTAGAAGTATTTTTTTAATAAAGTTCTAAAGTTTTATTTAATATTGTTTTTTAGCAATTCACTATAGCATTTTTGATGTACATATTGGTGTAATTCTTTGCTAAGTATAATGTAGATTTAAAATAAATTGAGAGCAAGATCATCGAATTATTTTGTTACGTGAATTGCAACAATTGAAGATAATAAAGTTACAAATTGGTCGACATGCAATAGAGAAAGTTATACCTGAAACAAATTTTCGAAGCTGGAAACATGACCGAGTTTAAGATATCAAAACTTATCACTTGGAATGATGTGGTAAAGTATAGAGAATAGAAAAATTGGAGAAAGCTTAAGTTCAACGTTTGTAAATATTGTCAAACTTAATTCTGAAAGAAAATCCTTGTAAGAATTCATTCATGAATAATCAACTAAAAAAACAGTTGGCTCGAATTTGGTATCTTTAGAACCACCATAGTCTGAGGTTCTTGCTTTTGAGCGTTTGTACTCGTGACACCGCGTAGATCTGTGCTATGACAGATCTGTACGAGATGTTTACGTTGATGTGGCAGAAAAATATTCTACAAAGTAAACAAATATCATGTCATTATCTATTCGTCCTTCACGACTAAAATTTAAATTAGTCGTTTATTTTATTACGAGTCAATTCATTTCTAGTTTTCAGCATGCCAGCTTGTAAACTTCTTATATTCTTTTTGATATTATAGGTTAACTGGTGGAAGATACTGCATATAGTCAACATAGCGGAAAATTTGATAAAATTTGAATATTCAGAAAAAATCCTAGTTTATCCGATCGCATACTGAACAGATTGTAGGTGAGCTCACTCTTAAGCTAAATTCTTGCTAGATTAAAACTGTCGACATTAGAAAGAAAGGATCAGATCTTAAAAGATGTATAATAGTATGAGTGCTACAATGTATGCATGTTTTAGACTTAAAATTGAGTTAATCGCTGATTGGGTACTAAGGCGAAGTTTCAAGAGGTTTAATGATAATTTGTGAAAAAACATTCTTTCTTATGTTTATTCTTTACGTATACATGCTTTACGCGAAGAAAACTTTCATTCATAGACTTACGTAATTTCTCTAAGAGGAGACTATAGCGTCCATGTTGAATAACGTCTCTTCTCGCTTGCTGTTCGAACAACTCACTTTACCTGAAAATCTTTAATAATCTACTTCACCTACATTAGTTTTTCCGTGCCACTCAAATATTGACCGATCAGTTTATAATCAGATGTCTAATTCACAGGGTGAACGTACGTTATCTCTGCATTTGTATTCCATTGCGTCTTTTC
Organism: Trinorchestia longiramus; assembly: GCA_006783055.1. Taxonomy (NCBI): domain Eukaryota; kingdom Metazoa; phylum Arthropoda; class Malacostraca; order Amphipoda; family Talitridae; genus Trinorchestia; species Trinorchestia longiramus. The sequence goes on along the minus strand of VCRD01000034.1, from coordinate 5,903 downwards.
TCACTCTTCTCTTCATTCATAAACTTCCTCCATGCTCGGCGGTTACAGCTGTCCGAACGTGCGAGTGACGGGCCATATATGCCGTACAAACTTGCCCTCGAACACAGCCTTCAGAGGCTTCGGAGGCCCTCAGGCCATGTTTGTGAGGGAGGACATGATGGCCAGGGTGGCCGCCTTTCTGGGGTTGGATGCTGCTCAGGTGAGGAGTTGTGGGCCGAGTGAGAAAACTTAACTTTTGCCCAGGTGAGGGAACTGTTGATCCAGGTGAGGGATGTGTTAGTCCAGATGAGAGAATTGTTGGTCCAGGTGAGGGAACTATTGAACACGATGAGTAACTGTTATGTGAGAAACTGGTAACTTCAGTAAGGAACTTGAGACTGAGTGACGGCTAGTTTTCTGACAGAGAAAATTGAGGTGAGGGAAGTCCTGAAGATGAGAAGTTAGTAGCGTAATTAATAAAACTTATTGTCCACTTGTTCAAACGAGTGGCCTGGCTAAAGGTAACGAATTAATCTGGCAGCCGAGTGAAGAAAATCTTAACAAAACTGGTATCTACAGTATAGCATTGTGCATGAAAACCGATAGATTTAATTGAATAACCGTTTGAATTCTATAATCATTGAAGAGGAAATGAATGATAGTAAAAATAGTGGCTCTGTAATCATCGGCAACCACCTCAAAAATAAGAAAGCTAAAATAGCTCCGGATGAACTTTGCTGTTGCAGCTTAAAACATAAAAAAACGATAACATATGGGGGGATGTTATGTAACTCGTTGGATGCCTTTTAATTATTTTTCAAAAATTTATCTACTTTTGCTTCATTACTTTGTTCATTATGATTGTCTTGCTGCTTTTCATACGAGTATTTGCCGCTAACGTATAGAAGAGCAAGTTTTTATATCTAAATACAAATAGGCTTCGTTATATTTTAGTGAATGCATTTACTTTCCGGAATATAAATGCGAGACTTCACTTTCATACTTGTTAAATCATTTTCTAATAATTCTTTGATTGATTTCCTGTTCCAATTCTCAAAAATCACAAACTCAAAATTAGAGCTCATTGGTAGGTAAACTTTTTCATTGTTATCATGAGACAGGCATGGTGACGCTTGTACATATCTTACCTTCACGAGGCAGATACTGGCGCTGAGTCATTAGTGTGAGCGTCTTCATAAACCTCGTTTTGGTTGCAGGTGCGTGAGGTAAATCTGTACAAGGAAGGAGACAGGACGCACTTCGGTCAGGTGCTGGAGAGTTGCACCGTGCGCCGCTGCTGGCATGACGTCAAAAAACAAGCGCTCTACACACACAGAAAAGAACTTGTTGATCAGTTCAATAGGTCAGTCTCTCTCATTTTGTACTGACATTTCGAGCTAGAAACAGAGTGACTTACAGATACATCGCGATTTAGATTCAAATAATAATGTCAGTACTATAATATGTTTGTGCTATGTTATCATATGAATATATTTTACATACTGAAGCGATCACGTATTAATAACTATAGTAGAGTAGAATGAAGACCGCAATATCTGATATGTGATATCCGAAGAAAAAATCAGTGGATTATCAATTCAATTCTTCAAATCTGGCGCAATTTGTCCCTACTTGTCGATTAACAAGCAAACTACGTGCGTTATAAGGCATAACCTTCGTAATTCTACTCGAAAATCTAGAAAGTATGTAAAGCATACCGCACGACAGGTTAATCTGGTTAACTTCACATGATATGATTCTTAATAGTTCGTTTCTTCCGTAACGACATTTAAGAAGTTTAAGAAATATGCACGAGTCTTGAGATCTTCTACGTAGTAATACTTCTGAAAGTATTCAGTGATGGCCCTTGGACGAGGGTGAAAGGTACAAACCATACCTTTATAGTTTTAATGCGTTAGTAGAATTTGTCTGTGCACGATGAATTACTGAACTCAGTAAAAAAATAATTTTTTCCTATTTCTTAAATATCATTTGAACATACGTGTCTGAATAATCATTTCATTTATACGTGATAGAGACCACGTATCACGATAAAATGCATATCGAGTTTTAATATATTAAAGACCAAATCGGTCCGCCAAACTTAAAGATTCATAAAAATTACCAGCACAGCAGAATTTAAGGTATAGATAATTGTTTTAATATTTACATTTAGGTTTAATTGTTTGAGCATGTGTGTAATCAAAATAATAGTTATCCGAAGTACATATATTGTCAATGTATTGATTTTTATTTTGAAAAAATAAAATTGAATGAACTGTTGTTTTGCTCGAGATCATGATAGGTGTTTTATGAAAGGAGAGCTGATTACTTATAAGAACAGAGGCTTATCAGTTCTCTCACTCCAAGATTCTTGTTTTAATCACTTAGAATCGCAAGACTTCGTCGCTCTACAATTTGGTTCTCAATGACAACTCGTTCAGTTAGTTCTAGTGATAAGAACCCTTGCACTCAGGCGGTTCTGTCATGATGTTTTCGTTTTTTACCTTTATTTACTCTCTGGGTTTACAAGAAGGTATTAACAATAATTAACTAAGCTTTTACTGAGAAACTCAACAGTGATATACTCGTAACTGTCTTTAGCTGCTTGTAGTAGTAGAACATAAGGTGAATCCTACTTTTGTAGGACTAATGGCAATAGAATCTATTTTTTTTGAACTATTAGAAAACTATTATTTTATTAGAAACTATTTTTGACACGTGTCTTTAGTTTCGGGGAATCTTTATTAGCGTTGCTTCTGTGTAAAAAAGAACAGAATAGCTTTTAACACACGAAAAAAAAATATTATTTTGATTTCAAACTTCAAAATATTAATGAATCCTTTTCATCCCATCCTCCGGTTTATGGAAATTATTATAAAAAGAATTTATTAATGGGAATCTTATATGATGTCATAACTAAAAAAAAAAAA
>VCRD01000033.1:747117-770085 GCA_006783055.1 Trinorchestia longiramus | reverse complement strand
CAATAAAACATCCCTGAAGGCGTGGAGCTGCATGGACCCAACTCCGAAGCTCCAATAAAAGTGAAACAAGAAGAAGAAGAAGACTGTTGTATTCCGAAGCTCCAATAAAAGTGAAACAAGAAGAAGAAGACTGTTGTATGTGTGTGTATTAGAGGGAATTAAGGGCCGTTACAAAAGTCCCAGCCAAACGCTGGCCCTCAAATCTAAGTTTAAGTCTCATTGTTATAGGATTCTTATGATGAGAGAAGCTACATGCATGAGACATGTTATCATTATGAGACGAGTCATCTGAGAGCGAGGTCACCAAGTTTTAAAGTCGTCCAAGTGTGAAAAAGTGACAGATTTAGAAAACTCGCTCCACTAAATTTAAGTCACCAAAGTAAACTTGGTTACTGTACAATCTAAACTTATCATTACAAAGTAAATTGGGTTAACTGAGAGTAGAGATGAATTTCCCTAGGATAAAGTTAAATTTATTTGACGAAAATTTTAATCATTTTATAACAAGGCTGGACAATCCTGGTATAGAATTAAATTATGTAAAAGCCTAATTGAATATTTCCAGAATATTGTTGAATCAGCCCATAGTAATATTAGATCATCCTAGTCTGTGGTTAGATAACTAAAGAAAAAGTTGAATCATCTTAGAGAAAAGTTGGATCAATCTAGGAAAAAAGTTGGATCAATCTAGGAAAAAAGATAGATCTAGCCAGATAAGATAAAGTTTGATCCCTATCTGATGGAGTATCATCATGAAATAATATTGAATCACCTTTAAATAAAGTGACACTAACCCAAGTTAATATTTTTGTCACCTGATTGTAAACTTGAAATTTAATTCTACTTCTGAATAAAGTTAGATCACCTTTAGAGTAAAGCTGCTTGCACTTGAAGAGTAATGGAATGTTTCATAAGAATTGTGTTCATGCAGCTCAGAGTTTAATTAGGTCTCTGCATATCAAAGGCTGGTCACTACAAATGACAGCCCTACAATTGATGTAGTGTTTAACCAAATAGACCATAGAAAGCAAAGTATATATGCCTCAAATATATACTTTACATTATTGACTGCAGACCATCCAGTTGTTATTGTCACTTTTAAGCAGGAAGATTGAAGTTTACAACTTAAATTATTACTAACTGTTGTTTCATCACTTATTCATACTTTCAGGTATATTATGTGAATCTTACTCACTATATTACTCATAAAATGTCAATTTACACTGCAACTTTTTTATTACTTCTTCACAGTTACTCTGTTTCATGTTTTGGTAAGTTATATGCCTTTGAAATTTGTTCTCTTTTAACAAGTTGGTATGCTGACAAATAATTTTAATTTTAAATCTTTCCATGGCTTTACCATGTCTTTATTTATACATAGATGAATTATATTTAGCATGATTGTATCATTCTTTATTGAACACTACTGTATTTAGCAGGTGAATTACTGGAACTTTCTGAAATTTTTCATTATAAAAAGTCATGTGGGTTATTTTACTGAACAGCCTAATTGTGAGTGCTTTAACAGCAGGAGGGAAGATTGTAGTGTGCTAGAACACTGGCACCTCATCAATTAAAGCATATTCTAGGGTAGTAAAAATTTATATTTATTAGTCTTTTGATTTTTATTCATGTGTATTTCTGTCTTTACAATTTTATTTTTAAATATTTTTTATTGGGTATAGTATCTTTTTTTATTTAACTGAAATTTAATATTCCATTAATGAACAATATTTTATTAGAATTCTAAATTGAAATGGGCCAGTTTTTTTATTAGAGTTATGTTCAGTTTCAAATTTAGAGTAAAATTTTTGAACACATGTGAATTCAGTTGGCCTGTTTTAAAATTTTGGGAATAAAAGTTTTGGTCTTGATGCATTTGTATTGTGTGCTATGAGTATGTCAAGCATCAGTATAGTTTTATACTGTTTTTTATTAAACATAAAAATACACACACTTTAACCATAGCATTAAGATTTTTGTGTGTTAATTCTTAAGGAAGTTTTATGACTGATGCAAAAAGAAACAATGAATTCCATTTTTACTGTGCAGACAGAGTTGTGGCTGCGGGCCATAGATGTTTTTCTCAATCAAACTGTAGCATTGATGAGATCTCTGAAGCCTTGCTGCAGTGCTCTCATGGGATGTGTGTCTGTAACCCTCTGAAGTCCCACTTCATATACAAGTACTCCGATGTCTACAACCAAGTAGGGATTGCCTGCCAAAGTAAGTCAAGTCTAAACCTAAAATTATCTAGTAAGTTCTCAAAAGTACTAAGAATGTTTCAAGAAATATGTTAAACTGGTTTGATCCTGAGCTAAATAAGTTTTATTATTGAATATTTTGTTGGGATGCTTGAAGGTACATAAATTCCCTATGGATTTCTCACAGTGTAATACACCCATGATGATATAAGGGTAAAATATGGGCAGAATCTCAACTTTTCAGTACAGACCCTGTAGCATCTATGATATATAGCACCTCTATCAACACTATGTTCATTGTCAAGATCCATAATGGTGTGAAATATCTCTTTCTTTACTAAATACTTTTGACTCACTTATCTGACAACCAACACCTGATCCTTGTAATCAGTACCCCCTCCTAACTCCAGATTGTATATTTCCCATGATACACTTAGTAGCTGTCCATAGTAGATGTATGGCATCATATTTTTTATCCTTATTTAGGGGAAACAGTCACTTCACCTATGAAGTGGTACAATATTTGAAACATAGCAAAGAAGGAAAAATTCACTGCTGTTTACTAACACAATATTGTGCAACCATTTAACTCAATTGTATTTACAGATGTAATTTTTGTCACAGTCAAATTAACCCACCCTTAAGTAAAGGAGAGGTAGAGAGTATCACTTTTATTCTATTTGCCAAGCTCTGACATCAACCTATTTCATTTATTCAATCCTAAAATGTTTTTTTAAACTGATGACCTATGTATTGGTCATGAGCTGATTTTGATACCACCTGTTTTACATTGTTTTGAAGGAGGGGGTAATATGTTATTAAAAAATTGGTTTCTTGTCACATATGGGAGAAATGCCAAAAATTGTTCATGGATGGCAAATTCTATGTACTGGTCTAGAATTATAAGAATCATTGTTTTTTCCAAGAAGATGCAGAGGAAGTGGTTTCTGTGTGGGTATATACAAGTGCTTTTTTACTGTGCAGACCGGTCCTTGGGTCGCATTTGTCTTGGTATCTACCACAATGATAACAGTTGTGCCTGCTCCCCTGGAAAAGTTGCCTTCAAATTGGATCGCAAGAATGGCAACTGCGTTGAAGGTATGAAACATCTCCTATTTGATGCCCTGATGTTCACTCTTAATCATGCAATTGCATGCAAAAAATTTATTTGTAACTTTACAAAAATTATGGTTCGAAGTAATGTTTTGAATTTGTTGAAACAAATCACCCAGTAATATGTGATAAGGTTGTTGTACATACACCTTGTCTGTTTATACAAAAACAATCTGGGCTAGTAAATTTTTTCAATTATTGCCTTTACTTCCTGCTCAGTTTTAGTTCCATCATGTGTTTTAGATGTACTATTTTTCATCAAAATTATTCATGGAATTATTGTTTTTGAATTATGGCCTTCTCAACAAGTCAGTTTGAATCTCGACTATTTGACTGAATTAAGTGAGATGTTTGTTTACTGTTGCACACCCTCTCATCACAAAACTCTGCTTATTTTAAGGAAATATGTTTCTGCACTGATGGCTGCATAACGAGCTCTTAAGGTTTGTTATTGTTCTCAATTGCCATCGAAGCAGTTTCAACACAATTGAGTGTTGTTGCTGCAGATTCCGCTTGGCTGAGTCGTGGATGATAATTCATTTGACGATAATCATTAAACATTTGTTATTTCATATTAAGGAGAGTCAGGCCTGCTAATACGTAATGAAATTGTTGTTTTCTCGGTGTACACAAGATGACACAACACATCAGGGTTTTGGAGAATATTGCTCTGCGGTGATGACAGCGTGTGATGCAAGCCTGGGCCTCACCTGTCGTAACAGCCACTGCTTCTGCGCCCAGGATTCCCACTACTACAACCTCACCCAGCAGCGGTGCGTCCGCAAGAGCAGCCACCTGCTTGGCCACAACCAGCCCTGCTTTGAAGCTGACAATGAGTGTCAGGACAGATTCATTTGTTTTAATGGGTGAGAATGCCATGTTTCTTTGTTAAGCTTTCACCTCAGCTTTGACGTATGGCTAATGCTTCTTGGGGAATTTTTCGTAATGCTGTGTTTTTTATTGCAGTTGGTATTTTTCACATCAATAATTTTGACATTCGAGTAATTGATGTTTTAATGAGTTGTGTAAGTATAATACACCTGTCATTTAGCTTGTTCTGTGGGCAGAGAATCCGTATGAGACGTGTGTTGCGGATGCAGAGCCTTTCAAATTCTGTTGTTTAAGTTTTTAACTTTAATATCAGCTTGAGCTGCTCTACTACCTTGATATTTGTGGAGACCATATAAAGAAACTTGGAAGTTATTTATGATCATTATTGTTTGAGGTAATAACCTGAGAAATAAAGTACTTGATCCCGAACTTCTGTAGTCAATTAGTAGGTCAATATTTAGATCCAAAGGTGATTTTCGGATGGGTATACGGTCGTTGCTCGCTTATGTGCGTAATATGCGCACTATTCATCACAGTACAACGTGCCGAGCACGCCACACGAGCATCTCTGTACGTGTTAGTTCCAGGTATAATTATCGTACGACTATTGCGTGTCCAAAGTCCTGTGCCTCAGTCTCGTACAACACACGATTATTCCCTGTAACTGAATTGTTAATTAGTGATAAATTTACAATCGTAGATTCATGTTTCGACTGCTTTAGTCGTCACGTTACGGAACCTAAGTATGTAATTTAACTTGAAATTTTGTTCTCCTTCAAAGATATGCTAGCTTTTACCTCTGAACGTAGTGAAGCGTTTGCATTTTCTGCAAAGTTATTCTAATAGATTAGAAAAAATGGCTTGTTACCTTGATTTATTTTTGGTAAAGGTGTTATGGATAAGGAGCCTAAGGTAGAAACGATTGTGAATTGCTGTGTTTTTAATTGAGTTGTTAACTGACTTCACGAGAAGAGAACTCCTAACCGGGAACCTGTTGGAGTGCATGGCTCTGGGTGTGTCGAGTGACGTACTTTTTGCAAATTTAGCAGTGCCAGATGATGCATGGAGTGCGTTACGAATTGTGGCCGAGTTAAAGGGTTGTAGAATAGAATGGAGTGCAAGGGCGTCTGATTCAGAATGTAATGGCGTCAGAAGTGGAACGACGGGGCCTAAAGGAAACTAGAATAGAATAGAATGAGGCGATAGGAACGAGCCTTCTGGCCCATTGTTGGGTCGGTACCCAAGTCCGATGCCGTGATTCTAGCCATCTATGGTCGTACACAAACCAACCATGGCGACAGCGGGCCTCGAACCCGGGTCTTCCCGCATCGCAAGCGGGTTCGCTCACCAGTCGACCAAGCTGATGGTTGAACTGAAGGTATGGTTGAGCGTAATTACGAAGCAGATTGATGAGGCAGACAGGCACTTCTAGGGAGGATACAGAGCTGTGTACTATTGACCATGCAGACTGGAGAAGGCTTGTCGGCAGTTATTGCATGACGTAACCCTGCAGTCTTTGTCGTGTTTTGAATGGAAAGGTAATTTAATATAAACTATAATTCACGCTCTGAATTTTAATGGATGCACTGCATGGGATTTTTCTTCGGTGTAACAATCGCTACTTAGGGCATTTTGGTAGATATATGGTATACGAAAACTATCCTCAAATGAGGCATGTAAATTGTGTATGAGCTGAGCTGCCTTAAATAAAAGATGTTCATTGATTAGAGTGCTTTTTTCAGCCACCTTCATTCTGACCGTTCGATGTATTATTGTGCTCCTGCTGTGGTATGATGTGCTACTTAATTTTTCTGTGCCCCTTCAGCGCGTGTTGGAGAACATTTAATCTCTGCATGCTCACTCGTGCAGCCTGAACGTGGTGTTTGTTATCCATGATGACATGTTGTGCAGGAAGTGTCAGTGTGAGCAGTCGTGCGGGCCGTACATGGATGCTGAGCGCATCTGTGCTTGTGAGAAGAACCAGGGATGGAGACTCGTGCTGCTGAAGGTGGTGCCCATGGTGTGTCTGGTGCTGGTCCTCCTCATCATTGCAGGAGCCATCTTTATGGTGTCTTCTCGCTGGTAAGGTCTTCGTCTCTCTCATTTTTAAATGACGTATTAGTCTATGAGCATGACAAGATGAAAAAGACGGTATAAAATATGTATTCTGATCGATTCAACTGCTTACAGTTCTTTACTCAGTTCTTGGAACATAATGTGCGGGACGTCACCTCCTCGTAGGCCAATGCACATTGTGTACACAATTAAATTTATGTGCCAGGGTGGACTGCAATGCTACTGGAAGCTTATCCTTAGCGTGCAATAGCGGACTGTTGTTGGTACTGTTGACTGATATTACTTCAATGTTCACTTTTGATAAATACGAACCCACAAAATCTCAAGTCTCATCATATTTGCTGACCTATAATTAATACTAATGCTTGTTTCTGAAAAGTTTTCTGGCTAGTACCCGTAGGAGTTGTCTTAGCGAACTTGTGTGGGATGATTTATTGCTAGGCTCGGATCCCAGTCACACATTGTGATCTACACTATCCTTTCATACCAAAACTAATAATACATAATATATTGAACATTTTGGCTGTGTGATATTCGTGTCTGTTGACGGTTATGTGTGTGACGTCTTAATGTGCAATAGCAGGAAGTGCAGACGATCGCTGTGTCCGACCTCGCCTTCGAGATCAACGCTGGACCCTCACCAACAGGTTGAAGAGTCTACGACCCCGCTGAACAGCACAGGAGGTACAGGTGGGCGATGCTATGCTACTTCTAGCCTGCTGACACTCACATCAAGTGGCAGAACTGCAACTCGTTCTCTGTTGTTGTAGAGAAGCTATGCACTTCTGTCTTTCCTGTTCTGTTGTTTTAATACGATACTGCTTAGCAATAATCTTTTGAAAATAGTTGTTAAGAGGACATTGTTGTATATATTAGTGTGCTTTTTCTTATTACTCTACGGAAATCTGGCGAGGAGCCCGGGTGTGAAAAAGAGAAAAAAATATCTTGAAGTATTGTAATAAAGATATGGATTGAGTGAGAGCTGACTGTAAATGAATTATCCAGCCTTCATATGGCATTGTCTAGCCCTAAGCGTTCATTCTTGAATCGGGCCATCATATGAGGAAGAACTCGTAATATAATAGCAGAGGTAAAGTGGTAGTACACTGTTGACTTTTGCTGCCTTATTGACGTGTTTGCTTCTACCAATAAGCAACGATGAATGATTCGACTAGTATCACTATGTAAGTTCTTTTCTCGTTATTCATACCAACAGGAGACTTGTCGAAATACATGCCATCCATCGAAGTTAATCAGAAGACAGGTCTCAAAAGTACATTCTGTGTTACAAATCCAGTTGAAAAGTAATTTTTAACTAGTTCTGAATACCTGTTTTGTAAAGTGGATATTTTCATGTTTGTGTAATACTAATTGCTCTGTCTTCTCATTAGCGAACGACAGTTACCTGAACGCGTCAGCACCACCGCTGTATGACCTCGACTTCGATGATGGTCAGTTGGTGGCGAGGAGAATACTTAGCCATGGGGCTGAGGGGTAGAGACTGAGAGTTGAGTCGCTGGGTGCTGATGGGTAGAGGCGGAGAGTTGAGTCGCTGGCTGCTGAGGGGTAGAGGCTGAGAGTTGAGTCATTGGGTGTTGAGGGGTAGAGGCTGAGAGTTAAGTCGCTGGGTGTTGAGGGGTAGAGGCTGTGAGTTGAGTCGCTGGGTGCTGAGAAGGAGGTCGTGAGAGTGGATGCGCTGGGTATTGGCGTCAGCTGGCAATGTTATTTCATACTGATTTAAAAAAAAGTTATTTTTATTGACGCTCTATTGATGTATTGTAGTCTTATCATTCTGTTACTTAGCATTGAAATTTTACTTCTACACATTTCTTGACCATTAACTCAGTGATCGTCTAGATCCAGCAGAACCTTACGTTATATTAAACGTTAGATTATCAAGTGTCTTGAGCCTTTCTGACACAATATTATATGAATTTCATCAGTTGGACCTTTGTAACAAATCAGGTACTAGAAAAAAATATGGTTGGGCTGGGAACTGAACAATGAAGTGGCTCATACTACTTCCTGGATAATCAAGTATTATGTCAAAACAGACAAATTATTATTTAATGAATGATTAGTTTAGTTGGCAGCTGGGCATAACCGTGCATTCTACATTGAGTTAACATTCCAAGCTTTATTTTAGTGTACTTCTTCATGTATGCGTGTAATTGCCGGTATAAAATATTAGTGTATTCGAGTTAAATAAGAATATATCTTAGAAAATAAATATTTGTTTTGATTAGTGAACGTGAACTTCCATTGTACTTGCACTGTGCCTTTGCTAAGATATAACTTCGGCTGCTGTTGACCAGGATTTGTCCTACGATTTACCTGTTTGACATGCTGAGGCAAAGTTTTTTCTGTTTCACCTTCCAGGCAGTTATGTTGGATATGAAGGCCAGTCTTTGTGCACAATTTATGTTCGGTAGCATACTAAGAATGCCTGTCGTATTGCTATTAAATCGTGCTCACAGTAAGTACCTGCGCCATGATGACGCTCTAGGAATTGTAGTCATGAGAGGCATTTAGCTGTTGCCAGTCATGTGATGATGGTTGTCTTGTGCAGCACCTCCTCCTTATGAGGAGGCCATCAAGGACTCTGTGGGGCGGTGATGCAGCTCAGCCTGGACGCTCTGTTGGGTACCCCTGGTACTCTACTGCACAACTCCTACCTCAGTGTTGCAGTGCTGAGCTGTGTTGTGTACACCTGATGTTCGCTCCAGCACGCGGCCACGCTGTCACTTCTGCGATGGTGCACATCCTGAACCTGTTCTGCCACGTCTTGGTGTGCTGGCTTTCTTTGTTACTGCGCTCAGGGATTGCTGTGTGGCTCCTGTCCTAGTCTGGGCATATCAGTTTCTATCATTGGCTTTTTTGATTTGTTCATAGCACCATTCGACCCCAGCGCTCTGTCACAATCTGGCCATGGTATTTGTACCGTGTAAAAACAGTTCTTGTAATTAATTTCGCATTTGTTGTGCTTTTTTTGCTTTGGTCGGACTCAGAACACAAATTTAGAAGGGCACAATTAGTACACAAGAATGCACGTTTACAATTCCCCATGCATCGTCTACGTAGCAAGAACATAGTAGCGAGCTACTTGAAAACTGCGTAACATCTTCGAGTTGAGTGCTAAATTTTGGCAGAAGCCATCCGACTTCTGATCTAAGAGATTATTTTGTATACCTACAACGTATCATTAGTTTTGCATCTGCAGCAGAAATCTCAATGTGAATATTATATTCTCGATCAGCGATATCCGCTAATGTATTTCATACAAATAATTCGACGCGTAGGTGGCTATCTGTATTGCTTGCATACGTTTCGTAACTCTGGCCCGTGGAAGTTTGCTATGCTTTGTTGACGTCTTCCTTCTCTCTTTCATTAACTTGTGTCGTGCGAATCATCTCCGATGCACCGCTTTTCTTTTGGCACCCCACCGCGGCCTACCCGTTTTGCTCTCATTCATGGTTGGTATACTGTTTTATCGTTCGTTTCACTCCTTTATTTCTCGAGTCGGTTTAGCATTTGTGCGAATATTTTTTCGTGTTCGTTCCTAACGTTTCAAGAGAATTGTTTATTGTACTCAACTATATAATTAGTATTATGCCATGAGAAGTTCAAGTTAAGTATTATCGCTGTAGTCTTCTTAACCCTTTCGATCCTGTTGGGATATATATTAATGTCCCAACAGAGAACAAAAGCCGGATCGAAGAGGTTAATAGAAGCTCGACAATGCTTCGCTCTCGAGAAGTTTCTTGTGACATGTTATCTTAAAACTTTATTCGAGTGTTGAAGTAGTATTGTACTAAAGCATAGGTTAGCAAAATACATGCCAGTGTTCTTATTCATGTATTTGTTTTTGGTATGTAAAATAATCGCATTCCCTTAATTAGCAGTTTGCCTAATTTAAGTATTTTTGTTCCTTATATTCATACAAGATTGAGTTTGTTGATTCAGTGTATGATAATAATGAACGCTCGAGCAATCCTTTACGACTGTCTTCCGCCTTGTAGAAAACTAGACATTTTTCAGGTTAGAAAATTACATGTCTTGCACGAGGGGACCTACGAGAGATTAGGTGAAGCTTGTGGACATTTTGAAAACGATTTTTGGTTCATTACTGTACGGTGTTTTCTGTTCATCTGCTGCTTTTTAAATTTGGTTATTCTAAGCCTGATGAAATTTTATTTCGTTTCCTGCAACCGTATTAATAAAAATTACGAGTATTAACTACCCATGCTTGTGGTCCACTTAGAGTTGAAGCTAAGGTATTTTGCATCTTTTGGACTTCCTACTGTTACTTCACCAACCTTTCCATTTTCCTTGACATGACCAACTCAATGGGCGTTGCTACAGGAACCTCTGGGAACTTTCAAAATTTATATTTTGAACGCTTACGTATTTTGTCCTTAGTGAACGCGAGGGATTTTGTCGTCTTACAGGATTTTTTGGTTAAACTCTTCTCTCAACAGGAAGGATTGTGACGTTAGAGTCCGTCGTCTGTGATCCTAACTACCCACCGCTGAATCAGCATCGGTTGTTCTGCTTGGGTTTGCCGGACACTGTCTTTCTGGTTGAAGTTTTTTTCTGTCCCTCTCCGTACGAGTTCCCAAAGCATCATCACTGAATTTTTTTACCGAACGTCTACGATCATGACTCCATTTCATTCTTTGGTTTTTTGTCTTTCTGATGTGTATATTGACTGTTTCAACGCCTTTTGAGTATATATCATTATAACTTTCTGTATGATTTTATTGTACACGTTTTTATTACCATGTGCACTTGCAGTGCTGTGACCAGGTGACGTGACGTTGAGGATAATATTGTATATAAGATTATAATAATCTGTGAGTTTATGAAGCAGATCAGCTTCAAATATTCCTAATGTTTCTAACGCCATGAAAAGCTATGACTCGCTATGGCTTGCATCCATTATGTTTAAAAAACATCGAATCCCTTATTACGGCCATGGAGATTGGGTACTGCAGTCAGTTGTGGGTCAATATGTACAGTAAATATTTTAGTGTATTTCCAAGCGATATTGGAGGTTCGCTGCGTTAGCAGCTGTGTGCTTGCATCCTTGCATGACTGCTCATAATTATCGTTCTCTTAGCTGCTCACAAGACTAGTCATGGCTCTTTTATTTTCACCGAAGGTTGGTAAATGATGCAGCTAGCCTGTGATTTCCAGTATTATCTATTCCTTAGCTATGTGAGCCGTTGCTTCCATCCTCAGCGTGAACGCGAAAATGTATAGAAATCTATCATTTTGATCAGTGATATTTCTGGATGGCTTTCACGTCACAGTTTTGAGCTCCACAGCAACTCAACTACCGAGGCATCCTACTGAGATGGACCCTTGGTGCTATTTTCTGTCTGAGCAATGATGGAATAACTTCACTCGCTGCTTCTGTGCTTGTTTACACGACGTCCTCCTCACTCCACCCCAAAGCTTGTACTCAATAAGTCAAATTAGATGTATGGTAAATGATCAAATTGCACTTGCGAATCATCACGTCTTTTGAATGCTGTGTGCTATAATTTCTTTCTCGTTGCTTCGAAAGCTCAAAACCAATGATTAATGAGAATTATATACCTACTGAGATACATTTAAAAGAGTTTCAGGTGTACTGCTGATGAGGTTTTGTTCTCTTGTGTTGTGAATCAGTGTCTCTTATGGTAGCAACTCATGAGTTAGTCAGGTCGGACCTGGAGTTAGTGAAGCTAGTGACTAGTTTGTATCTGGTGAGGTGTTCACTGAGCAGTGTTTACATACAGTACCTCCTCCCACTACTCTGGGAATGTTTTCCTAGTTAGAAATTAGGCATGAGGCTGCGTTTACAGCCACCGTTTGTGAGTCAAAGGTAAATTTAAATGAAAACGTACTTCAGATTATGAATGTGTTTGTCTTCATTTGTCCGAAGATATTAATAGTACGTTAGGGCATTAATTGTGCAACCAAATTTTGGCTTCCGGTTCTATACCTTAAGATTAATACTCTGGACAGGAATTCATTACATGGGCGCTGGTGATCGTTAGCTCTTACTAATTATGTTAGTTTGTGAGCTGAATTAGTTGATACCTGTATTTTGATCGTAGAAATGTTAACTAATTCCTGCATTTCCTAATACGCGCGTGCAAGAACCGAGTATTGAAGATTTTCATTTTGTAGGTCACTTTTTTAAAACAAAGTCCTCTATTTAGATCTTTATTGTGTGTCAATGCTCATTGCTGTGTTTTAGGTCATTACTTCTAAGTGTAAATACTCATTGATGTGTAGATCGTCACTCACCGATCAATTTTGTGGTGACTCCTGTGCGTCGGCACATTTACTGTGTACCTTCGTCGCCGTAGACATCAGTTGTCCTCAAGTCTTGTGGCTCCAATCCGCGTTGCTTGGGTGGTCTTGGCGCGCTTTTGCCTCTCCTGTAGGGCAGATCATCGCTTCCCTTGCTTGACTTCGTGGTGGATATTCTGTTCTATTGGTGCGTTTTCTCCTTAAGTTTTAACTTAACATCATTTTTGTAGACCTCAGGTTACGAGTATGCTTTGTTTTCTCTACCTGCCTGTCGTCTCTAATGAGACATGATTGTGGTTGATATTATTGTTATTTAGTTACTGCTTAGGAATCGCATGTTTTCATTATGAGGCGAATAGTAGAGATAAGTATTGTAAATTTGTTACAAAATTTTTATATATTTTTATTTACGCAAACTGCATAAATTGTACGAGTATGTAGTCTTATTAATTTGGTGATTAGTGAGTACGTTTTTGCTTACCTGTAAAAAATGTAATGTGTGCCCGCTTCGTCGTTTCCATGGTTGTCCGCTGTGAATGGTTCTTCTCAATGTATAGTGTACAATTTGAGCTGCATGCCAATGAGTTTCACTGTTTTTTGGAATTTTCACAAAGAATTCCTGTCATCTACATTTGTGTCTACTGCTATGATGCATGTCTGAGATGAGTCTTTTAAAGTGAAACATCATAGGTGTCAGAGCACCTCTTCAACGAGACAGTACTTTAGAAGTTTAGTTTCAAGTCTCAAATAGCGGACAGAATTGTAGTTATACAGTACCTTGTAAATTTGTTTTATTATGGCTCGTTACATGTATAAGAAAAGGTTCATATTTTTGGCATTGAAATTCGTTGATGACAGCTTGAAACTTCATTTTGAAGTCGAGCACGAGTCGCACATCACCAGTTGTGTCGTCTTAGCATCAAGATGGCCGCTGGCAAGGATGCTCAGAGGTTCACTGCATCAGGTGAACTAATTTACTTCAATGCTCTAAGTTATGCATCGATTTATGCCTAGAATTAGAGCTCAATTCCTCTTCCAGACTCTAGGGAGTTGGTTGATAAGCAGTTCTGCGTGCATGTGGTCTTTGTTCCTAGCATTCAATGAGGATATAGCTACAGTGCCTGTTTTAGTTAACTTCCGTAAAGAACTTGAAATTATCAGGCGTCCTGAACTGCCAAAATTGGGACTTTGAATCCTGGTTCCCGGGTTTGAATTTGGTGTTGGCCTCCGTTTTTCCACGTTTTCTTGTCTTCTTTCCTCGGAGGTAGCACGTATATCGCTCGTGCAACTTCCTGTACGAATGCAGTGTTCAGTTCCTGCTTCCTCAATGTATTTCTCTTGTCTTTCCCCGAAGAAAAGTGCGCTCAAAGAGGACTGTCCTTCAGTGTATTGGGGGTTGGACTTTGCCATGCTAGGAGAGTAGAATTACCGAGCATCTTTTTTTTTAATCCTTTTGATCTGGCTTTTGCTCTCTGTTGGGACATATATATCTCAACAGGATCGAAAGGGTTAAGATGAGTATAGTAAATGTGTCTGTTCTAGGTACCATTCTTAACAAATTCAAAGTTCCTCAGAGATATCCTGTGCTACTTGCAATAGAGCTTTTAGTGTGGGGAACCTTATTGGTTTTGGACTGGATGCATCCGAGCATATCGCTGTCCTAGTAATAAGAATAATAATAATAATAATGATTGTTTCTCTGTCCGATGTTAAACTTAACACTCGTAGACCAACGCCACTGTCGACTACGTCTTACCTGCTTCCTCAGTATAAAATAATAGATTTCTGTACTTTTTTACGCATTTGTCTGTGTATTAGTGGGTGGTTTGTGTCAAGACTGGTGAACTGTTCTTTCATATTGACCTCGAACATATCAAAGTATCAGTCTTTCTTTTTTCTCTAAGCCATGCAGTTTAGCCTCTGTGTAATGCCAATACTGGAGATGAAGCGATTGTGTAACGCTGGAATAGAAAAGAAGTCTTACAACGATAGCTGTCAGCTACGCAGGGAGATTAAGCGTTCTGATATTCTTGTATAAAACTTGCATACTGGTGTGAATGGAGCTACTGAAGTAAAAGAGTTTTTTGTAGTACTTTTAAGGTAAATTACTTTGACAGCGGTTGTTTTCAAATAATGTATCGTAGTTATGTTTAGCCGATGTATCAGAATTGTAGTTTATGATAAAAGTGTGTTTAGAGCTGTAACGTAAATAATTTCATCGCATTTAAGTTTTAGATATGTTTTCTAAATTATACTAGCGTGCTAAATTATATGCATTTCGGGGCTACGTTAGATGTAAAATATGATAATGTTTATAATGTAAAAATGGTAATATTTTAAATGTAATTTGCGGCAATACATTTCAGTACAATTGTGACTACGTTTCACTACAGTTGAATTAAACTACTCGGAGAGAAATATTTTGTGCAAGAAATTACTGTATGTGTGCGTACGCCGTTGGTTTTCAAATACGACAGTAACTTACTTTCATGTAATGTGTTGGTCAGAGGCCATGAACCACGCAACTGCCTTCGTGATATCTCACCTAAAACGGGGGTCTGTCTGCTGATCTTTGTGTTCAACCATAAAAGACACTCTTGTCTCCACTCCAGCTGTACCTGCACTCCAGCTGTACCTGCACTTCAGCTGTACCTGCACTTCAGCTGTACCTGCACTTCAGCTGTACCTGCACTCCAGCGGTACCTGCACTCCAGCGGTAACTGCATTCCAGCTGTACCTGCATTCCAGCTGTACCTGCATTCCAGCTGTACCTGGACTCCAGCTGTACCTGCACACTGTAATTCACTGGACACAGTCGTTCGTTATCTTCAATAACTTTAAATACCGTGCGTCACTGTTGAGATCGCTTTCATTTTGCCTGTGTTGGTAAAACCATGAATATAATGACAATAATCTCGTATCTCTTTCGTACATCCTCGACTTTTGTGGCTCTCAACTATCGCTTTTACTTCCAAGTCAGTCGAAAAGCAATTCTCCCTTACTGAAGCTGTGATTCAAAGTTTCATTAATAATCTCCATTGAGTTTTTAAAGTCCTATTTTTTAGATCAGGCAGGACTTTTTGCGAATTTTTATTTTAACACTTGGTGAGGACCCCTTCTCAACAATAATATTTTTTGAGTGCAGCCTCGACATACCATATCTATTCATCATAGCTTGTTCTTATAACGTCTGCGTAAATTCTGTGTTTGACGTAGCCAGCTCTTTTTGATTTCTCCATGTGTGTAAATAACCAGCATGACTTTGTTTGTGTTCAGTTGTGCGATGAATATGTTTGACATTAATTCATTTCCTTATTGTTGTCTTTGTGTTGTTGCACCCCAAACTATACATGTAAGATCTTCCAGCCGTGCATTTTGTAATGACTACTGTCATATTTACTACTTGTAATCATTATGGATTGTATTGTTAGGCATTCGTGCTCAGAATGTGAATATCGTCACGTTTTACTGCGTGAATGTTGAAACTGTGTGCATTGACTGTCGTATGTCTCATGTCATCACAATTTATATCGTGGATCTGTTCTCCTGAACTTAAATTCGCTCCCAGATGCTTACTGCTCTTGTCCGCTGGACGCTTATTTTCACGCGCAAATGTTTCACACGAGCACTACACATAATTTTGCGATGCAGCTTCTCTCATTTCTGAACGAGCGGCTCAACATTTTTACTTTATGTTTCGTGAATTGTTTCTTTTGCAAAGCTATGCAACGAAGACTTAATTAAGTTGTCAACTTACGAATCACTGGGAAAGCTGCACAGGACGTGATTTTTATCTTTTTTATTATTTTCTCCACGTAAGACGATTCGTACTGGTTTATGGTTATTTCAACTCTATGTGTTCTTGTTCTTCGTATATTGTCTTATTACTTCGTTGTTCTATGTTTGGATAATAAAAGGTGTTGCATTTATATTTTACCTGTTCATTTTACACTTATTTCAATTTATTTACTTCGTGTTATGTTCTGTTTACTGCTTGAGTCTTTCATATTAAAGTATACTATATTTATGAGCTTTCAATGATCCTATCTTTGAAACAATACAGTTATTGAGGATCATATTTTTGTGGCATGTTGGTGTAGCACACACAGCCACGTCACACGGGCGTGCTGAAAAGAATGTGTGAAGCATGGCGAGTTGAAACGGTTACTGTTTTTTTCAAGGAGGATACGATTCTTTGTTTCAATAAGCTAACGTCCCACGTGGATTAGGCGTTCCTTAAATATATTCTTTAATAAATAGCATGATCCAGTAACGCTGCTGGTAAAAATTTGATGTGAATCAAGTTTAATCAAGTCACCCTCTTACTTTATATAAGAATTCACAATATTAAATAGTTTCTATAACATAAAGGTGTTGCATAAAGACACTGGCTGAGTATTTAGTGTTAAGGTGTAAAAAATGTATAGGTGGTGTCTGTTTATGAAATGACAATTACTCGTGAGGGAAATGCGCACTAGAGATATTCAAAGATTTAGGGATAGGGAGACGCGGATGAAGGATGCAGCCTGAGTATCAAAAGATTATTTGCCAGAAATCAAAATCCATGGAAGAAGTGATGGCCTGTACATTTTTCACGTCAGGTAATAAAGCCTAAAGGAATATCTAGTTGTCATTCACAATATTTTTTCAGTATACATCAAAAGTAATTGGTAAAAAGATAAAATTGTCGGTATGAAGAAAGTGTTGACTCATCAAAAGCTGCTAACTGTGGTGTTTGAAAAATCAGGAACTGTAAAAGACCAGCGATTGAAGGCATTCAGGCATTTTTACACTGTACATTTTTAGTGATTCCTGTTTCAATGAACAAAAATCTTAATACGAGTATAACCATAAGTCTCCGTTTCTAAGAGGTCGCGTTGCTTAGTGAGCTGGTTAACAGAAAATTATGTACAGCATTTTAGGTCGAAAAAGCGTTCAAATGAAATTGAGGTCCCAGAATACCTATGACTATTAGGATTTTTCCCCGTCTGAGGGAAGATTAAATCCCTGGGATTTGTCATCCTATGGCAGGCATTACCCGTGGGTCCGAGCTAGTCACTTCGATATTTAATTTCTCATTTTCCACACAAGTTATATGAATCAGAGGAGAATAAAATTTTATTCATTTTGTGTTTATGGCTGCCTTTTGCTGTTCATGTAGGGTCATGGACAATTGAAAGTGGGTCTTGAAGTGTTTATGAGACACTTTGCCATCTTGTTAATTTAGTAATGGTTAAACTTGCACCCTTATGTTCCGTTAATTACTGATTACAGTCTAAAAGTAAATTTTGCTTTGCAGTCTGTACATAGTTGCTCAATTAACTAAAGTAGTGCGTCAAATCTGATTGCTAAAAATTAATAGTCTAAACCGGTAGAAGTAAAGTAAAAAATTAAAATGAGCAGAAGTTGAAATATACTGATATTATTTGTAGTATTGCTGAATTTCTACGAGGATACTAGGTCATCATCGATTATGATGGATTCCCTTACTGTAATGTTATTGTTTTATTATCGTTTTTGCATGGACAACCTTAATGTAACTAAACTTAATGTATCATATTAATGTCTTTGCATGGACTCCCTTAATGTAATGTAATTAGGGTCTTTCCTAAGTGAATTTGCCACTAGCATCTGCTCGTCAAGCAATTCATGCCTCGTCTTGCGCAGTCACTATGCATTTTTGTTCCTGTCGTATATAGGATACAGTTTTATACGAGACTAGTTCAAAAATCCCCTCAATAGTGATTTCGATAATTTGAAAAGGTGAGCCATACCTTTGACTGGGTACACATATGATCAAATTTCTGGAGAGTATAGAAAATACCACTGTGAATTCGGCTGGTAAACCAGAAATTTTAAAATGAGAAGAACTAACTTTTAAGCTGGTGTAGATAGCGTTGCTAGCTTTAACGGTTTCAGCACTTCTGCCCTGCGTCCAATGGATCTAAAGAATTTCATTCCCACTTCAGAAGCTTTTCGTAATTATGGAGCTGGTTCTAAGAGTGAAACACTGCCTTGTCTTCGTCCAAGCGGAACTGAGCAAGCCACCGATAAACCAGCTGTGAAGTATAAGTCCAAGAGATTTAACACATCAGCAACAAGCAGTGTGAATTTAAATAGGCCCACAACAGAATCTCACTCCTTTTAGCATCATATGGGTGCTACAGGTGTTCCGCCTCTCAGTGGGACTGTGACTAGTTCGTCATATTTACCATCACAATTCATCCGGACCCCTGACAGTGGAGGCTAATTTCAGCAGAGTTGTGACGGGGCGAAGAAAGTTACTGGAGTTGAAGCTTAGAGGCAGTCAGAGAATCAAAACCAGAGACGTCAAGGTGTCATACTCCAGCATATTCCTCAGTCTTCTCCAAAGAACAGCAACAGTAGGCAGCGCTAACAAAGTATGCCCAAGAGCATTGAGTTAGGAACTTACCGCTACCGCTATGGAGGAATCAGTTTGTCCAGGAGTCCAGTAGAGCAACATCTGACGACCCTAGACGCTCCTTAGCTAAAATACCCGGACGAAGCGTAAACTAAGCTTACAAAATAATCTTGTAATGAAGCGTTCCCTTCATTTTGTGCTCAAGGACACACCGGAGTTAAGGATTTAAGCGGGAGGTTAGGCCCCTTCCGGGTGCAAGACCTTCCTTTCAAGTAAGACAACCTTCTATCAAATAATTTTCCTTACAAATCGGCTCAAAAAATTTCTGGGTACAGCTCGTACTAACCGAAGATGTATTCACTGACATCTACGCTGAAAACAGATGAAGAGAACTTTGCTCGGATGCTTTTTCTTGCTGATAATTTACCTTGTCTGCGAGCTTCCACAACCCCTGTTAATTCGACATCCAGAGAGGAGATGTGTTCTTCAAAGAGCGCCGTAAATGCAGCACGTGTCCCAAGTCGATCACAAACTCGAGAACTTCAGTTTACTGCTACTAATTTTAGAACTCCACCTGATCAGAGCTACTCTACAATTAAAAAATAACTCTCCCCGGATTTCTCCCAGTATGAAAATTCAAGAGGTAGTAACTCAGAGAGGGATACACATTAGTGTGAACAATATTCCCCACTCAAATTTTAAGAATCTAATAGCAGCAGTTGGAAAGATTACACTTTAACAATCCCTCCCTTTGCGAATATCGAATAGGTTTAGACAAAGTTTCTTGAAAATTCATCATCACGCTCACGTATTGATAGTGGACGAAGTATGATTAAACATGATGATGCCATTTTACAAAAAAAATAAAGTTCATAGAAAAATTTAACTGTAAAAGGTAACTCAGTTTAAAACTAAAAAGGCAGCAGTCGAGTTTCACCTGGAGCTCTTGCTGAATAAATTCTAACTCATTGCCGTAAAAAAATTGTACACCAGATCCCCTCTGAGCGTATACACTCAGAAAGCCCGGAACGATAACTACCAGTCTCGAAGGTCTCCACATCAACCACTGGAAGCTAAACTTCTCCCTTGCGAAGTGACGAGCTTTCAATGCATCGAAGCCAGGACAAGAAACTATAGAGTTCTGATGACTCCAATGAATCTAAAAGCTTAAGACGCGCTAAGCACGAGGTAAAATAGAATTTATCATCTTAAAAAACACTTAAAAACTCGTGTGTTGTCGCATCAGCTCGAAGTAAAGATTTTAAAGCACAAGACGCGTCAAGCTAGAAACAAAGTACAAGTTTACCTGTGGTGGATAAGAAAAGAATTTCTTACCCTTTAGTCAAGAAGAAGTCCTGCTCCCCCAACCAGCCTGCAAAATTTGAGAAGCATTCGGAATGCCCTAAGCAGAAGAGTAGTTAATCTCCACGAAATAAAGACCAATCATGTTAGGTTGGCGAACAAAAAGAAATTTCTCCAACAATTGTGATTCCGAAGTCAAAATTTTCTCCGGCAGGAACAAAATCAAGAATAGAATCGTCTAGTAACCTAAATAACAGTAGCAATGGTCGCAGCAGCGATTCTAAAAAAAATTCTAATTCATTTGAACAAGATGGAAATTGCCAGGAGGGTGAGCTGAGTACCGACTCAGTGTCAGCCTAGCGTGTTCAGAGTCCTTCTGATGAAGGCGAAATTCCTCCAACACGAGGAAATGAAGTGAGTGTCTCATCCCCAGTTGTCAAGCCTAGTCCAACCGCTGAATGCTCAAAATGTAGGTCCTCCAGTCTAACAAGCTAAACATCCGAAACTACAGAGAGCCTTTCGCAAGAGACTGACTCAGATGGAAAACTAGCTTAAAAGGAAGCAGGAAACACTTAGTCCTCTCGTCAAAATTCTGAAGACAAATCAAACTTGCTTCACTCCATCAGTGAAGCAAAATCTCTTGAAGACGTTTCACTCAGTTCATATAGTGAAAAGGACGGAGAAATGGAATGATGATCAGAGATTTCGCATGGTTCACTTCTCGGGAGTAAGTAGGAGATTGTACGGCGTGGTGCTACAGATACAAGAAAAAAATTGTATTCTACATTTGTTTCGGCTACAGTATCTCAAGTGGTGTCTAAGAAAAGACTCTTAACTCAGTTTATGCAATAATTGAAATTTTTTGTGAAAACGCATCTAACAAATTTTATCTATTAACACATTTTTTATGATATAAGGCCAAGTTACGCCATACCTGTAAAAGTTTTAACTTCCTCGTGTTTATTAATATAAAAAATAAAATTTTATGAAAATCTAATATCGATAAGGTAGGGAGTTTAATTTTGGCATCAGAAGAAGAAGATAAACTTTTGAGGGATCGCTAGTTTTCCCGGCGGACTTGGACACTTCAAGGTTCTGTGTGAATGTCGGACTTAGAAGCAATACTCGCGTTAATTCGTTATTTGAGACCTCTAAAACAGTAGCATTCATATTACACATGCTATGAGTATTGATTTAATGCTTAGCGAGCTGTTAGCTTGGCGCGTTAACAGTAGAATTTCACGCATAACGAAGTAGATATGTATATTGAAATAGTTTCTTCAGTTTTGTGTCAGTGGCTGAAAATACTGAGCATTTTTCGTACGAAGGAACGTATGTTTGCAGAGAAAAATTCGTGGTAGTAAAATGCATTCACATTTCTTTCATCATATTTCACCACTAATTTTCTTTCGACGATATGAAATTCTAACATATAACTCATTATTAGGAAATATTTGTTCTGATAATGTAATTCAAACTTCGAATTATAATTAAAGTGTTCGTTCTTTCATTTTGTTCATTAATCCAACAAATTGAAAAACAGTACTGAAATTTTATTCAAAAATTTCAGATTTCATGTCGAATAATTAAGGTTAATAGATATCTTACTTATTTCGTTTTAGATTCTAACCAACAAACGTCTGATTTTTTAGGAATATGATTTTAATGTTGCTCATAACTTTTAACACGCAAAGTATTTTAAGGACTTCAGGTGTCAGGTGAAGGTCAGAGAACAAGTTGGTCGAAGCCTCGAACTTGCAATTTTTGACTCGCTTTCCCTTTCCAGTAGAAAACTTACCCTCAAATCTTTCCTGTTGGTCCCTAAACCAGTAGAAGACATCATTCCGTCCCTAAACTTGAATCATTAATAGATATATTTGAGTTTAGATTTTATAGGGAATAATTAAATTTTAAAAAATCCGCCTATCAACGATGTATGATGAAAAATATCACGTTGTACAGTATAAAACAAAGTAATAGCTTTTTGCATATGACTTACGATTTGTTGTATTTTGCAGAATTTTATAGTGCAGTGGTGGTGATGCACCACCACTACGTTGGTGTAATACATAGTTCATACTTTCATACTATTACTCGCTTCTAAATTGACACGTATCATAGATCCTGTCGTAAAATGAAAACATACAAACTTATTACAAATATCATTGCTGTATGGGCAAACCAAAGCAAATATGATGAATGAATATAGGTGTATGAGTAAAAAATTAACTTTTAGAATAGACCAACGCCGAAATAAAAATAGTTAGTTTTTGGATTTAAAGAATTGTACAACTAGCGTCAAATTTATGAATATAATGGCATGATAAGTTCCTCCCACTTCCAATCACAGTCCGAACACACCGAGTCCCCTCATGGTACGCCGAGTAGTTTTTCGCCTTCATTTGTTCTATCTTGCTCATGTTTTTTATTGAGGTACATTCTAAATCATTTCCCCTCACTCCTACACTATTAGCACTCAAACTCTGTCGTGCAGAATGGCTCTGAAGACTTCTAAAAAACAGCTTAGAAGGCCGGTGGTCCAGAAAATAAGACTGGAGTGACCCACAAATTGAACGATTCACATAGATCAGGAACAAAAGACCTCATGGATAGACCTCTACTATTTAAAACGACATGCACAACGTTCATCTTTTCATTCTTCTTCTTAACCCTTTCCATTTCCCCTCGTACGAGTATTCTTAGGTACATCCTGTGCCATACAGCTCATACTCTCCCTCACACCTATTCTTGTGATGC
>VCRD01000033.1:733286-746509 GCA_006783055.1 Trinorchestia longiramus | reverse complement strand
TACGGCGTGGTGCTACAGATACAAAAAAAAAATTGTATTCTACATTTGTTTCTGTTACAGTATCTCAAGTGGTGTCTGAGAAAAGACTCTTAACTCAGTTTATGCAATAATTGAAATTTTTTGTTAAAACGCATCTAACAAATTATATCTATAAACATATTTTTTTACGATATAAGGCCAAGTTACGCCATACCTGTAAAAGTTTTAACTTCCTCGTGTTTATTAATATAAAAAATGCAATTTTATGAAAAAACTAATATCGATAAGGTAGGGAGTTTAATTTTGGCATCAAAATAGGAAGTTAAACTTTTGAGGGATCGCTAGTTTTTCCGGCGGACTTGGACACCTCAAGGTTCTGTGTGAATGTCGGACTTAGAAGCAATACTCGCGTTAATTCGTTCTTTGAGACCTCTAAAACAGTAGCATTCATATTACACATGCTATGAGTATTGATTTAATGCTTAGCGAGCTGTTAGCTTGGTGCGTTAACAGTAGAATTTCACGCATAACGAAGTAGATATGTATATTGAAATAGTTTCTTCAGTTTTGTGTCAGTGGCTGAAAATACTGAGCATTTTTCGTACGAAGGAACGTATGTTTGCAGAGAAAAATTTGTGGTAGTAAAATGCATTCTCATTTCTTTCATCATATTTCACCACTAATTTTCTTTCAACGATATGAAATTCTAACATATAACTCATTACTAGGAATCATTTGTTCTGATAATGTAATTCAAACTTCGAATTATAATTAAAGTGTTTGTTCTTTGATTTTATTCATGGATCCAATAAATTGAAAAACAGTACTGAAATTTTATTCAAAAATTTCAGATTTCATGTCGAATAATTAAGGTTAATAGATATCTTACTCATTTCGTTTTAGATTCTAACCAACAAACGTCTGATTTTTTAGGAATATGATTTTAATGTTGCTCATAACTTTTAACACGGAAAGTATTTTAAAGACTTCAGGTGAGGGTCAGAGAACAAGTTGGTCGAAGCCTCAAACTTGCAATTTTTGACTCGCTTTCCCTTTCCAGTAGAAAACACCCTCAAATCTTTCCTGCTGGTCCCGACCACCAGTAGAAGACAGCACTCCGTCCTTAAACTTGAATCATTAATAGATATATTTATGAGTTTAGATTTTATAGGGAATAATTAAATTTTAAAACATCCGCCTATCAACGATATATGATAAAAAAATATCACGTTGTACAGTATAAAACAAAGTAATGGCTTTTCGCATACGACTTGCAGTTTATTGTATTTTGTAGAATTTTATAGTGCAGTGGTGGTGATACACCACCACTACGTTGGTGTAATATTATACATAGTTCATACTTTCATACTATTACTCGCTTCTAAATTGACATGCACATCATAGATCCTGTCGTAAAATGAAAACATACAAACTTATTACCAAATATCATTGCTGTATGGGCAAACCAACGCAAATATGATGAATGAATATAGGTATATGAGTGAAAAAATTAACTTTTAGAATAGACCAACGCCGAAATAAAAATAGTTAGTTATTAAAGAATCGTACAACTAGCGTCAAATTTATGAATATAATGGCATGATAAGTTCCTCCCACTTCCACTGACAGTCCGAACACAGCGAGTCCCCTCATGGTACGCCGAGTAGTTTTTCGCCTTCGTTTGTTCTATCTTGCTCATGTTTTTTATTGAGGGACGTTCCAAATCATTTTCCCTCACTCCTACACTATTAGCACTCAAACTCTGGTGCAGTCCGGTGGTCCAGAAAATAAGACTGGAGTGACCCACAAATTGAACGATTCACATAGATCAGGAACAAAAGACCTCATGGATAGACCTCTGCTATTTAAAACGACATGCGCAACGTTCATCTTTCCATTCTTCTTCTTAACCCTTTCCATTTCCCCTCGTATTCTTAGGTACATCCTGTGCCATACAGCTCATACTCTCCCTCACACCTTTCCTTGTGATGCTGACGACCACCACTAAACTAGCATTTTTGAGTTCCCTCTTTCTCTCTCCTTCGTCCAAAGGTGAAAGATTGCATTCAGGCATAACACGTTTGTGTAATGAACAACTAAATCTTGCGAACGAGAGAATTGACGAACCTCATCATCTTTTGTAATACATACGTAGAACTTTATCAAAGGATGTACTTCTGCTATGAAGGGGATGTCTACATTCTAATAATGCACTAAAATTGTTATCGTTGTTTTCAATAGATTCTTGTTACATGATTTTCTGCTGCATGATATCGTATTTGTTCAGTGAACTTGAGACTCACAAAAGTCTTACGAGTAGATTGTAAAGTTAAGAAATGTTGCAAATATTTTCTTCAAACTAGGATTGAATAAAGGTAGCAGTCTGGCAGATGTCAGAGTTATTTCATCGGAAAATTCAGAAAAAAATGAACACCAGTTCACTGTAGAGTTTTTCAACATGACAAGGACTGCAGCAGCGCCTACTGACTGATAGCATATTTTTGAGGCCCAAGTTGCTGAATGTCTCACCATTGAGCTCCGTGTGAAATACAATGCGGATGAACGTGCATGTATCCTGACCAGACATGAGCGCGATGAGCATGTACGGGCTTCTGTATGTACGTTCGTAGTAGAAGTGAGTTCGTCTGTGCGTTCTTCTTTCTGGAGAACAGCCCTGTAGCCGCCCTCGTCCGACATCGTGTTCACTTGACCAGTTTTCACTGGGCAGGCTGAAGTATATCGTGAGAGCTCATATTCATAAGCTTCATTGGTTGCCAGCAAACGCTGTGAGCTAGTAGTTCCGATGCAAAGCAACGATATTCCACTGGGATACCCAAGTTTACCTTTACTGTACAAAAATAAGGTCGCATAGAGAATGCGAGCGATGCTTCTCGCGGAGATCAGGCCCTGCGCTAATCTGTAATTATCCCCACAGCCTTCATTTCTCTCGGCAGCGGTCAACAATTCTGAATATATTCGTCAAGTTATACCACAAACATGTCCTCTCGTCCACTCTCTGACTCTTTTAAATAAAATACTGAAGCACCTGACAACGGCAGCATATTTCGTGTAGGTGAGATTTCGAGCATCTCAGAATATTTCTGGTATGCGGGCGTCAGGTGCTGTGCAGGTTGCGACATTTACTCCTTGTGTTCCCGAAAAGTTTAATGCAATGGAGTGCTTTAGGGAAAACTTTCAGACAACATTTGTAACATGCTACTCTGTTAAGGCTTTCCTGCTGGTCTTAGCTAGATGATCAATTGAAGCTCATAGCAACTGACAGATAAGCTGAGGCATTGACAAGAATGATCTGAGCAAAAAGAGTGACATTGAAGACGATGGGCTGTACCTTTAACAAGCCAGATGTGCAGCAAGTGTCTCATTGTAAACTTTGTTCATTGTTACGAGCAACTCAGTACAATTTTTCACATTCATTCTCACTTCAACGCATAATGAATGTTGTTGCTGAAAATGAAAGCAAAACTTAGTGCAGGGGTGACGCTTTGTAGGCGCAAATAAGACGATCCTTGGGGCCTACAGATCAGCAAAAGCAAGATGGCGGCTGTGGCAACTCTTGTACGAGTGCAGTGTTGATGAACGTAAAAATTTGTGTGTGTTCTAAGTGTAATTTTAAAACAAAAGTGGACCATGTTGTGGCTGAAAAGTACCAGCACGGATACAGACGATGACCTCAAAGGATAAAGTGCCGGTAAGTTTGTTACATGATCATAAGTGAGGAAAGAGCACCTGTGGTCCTGCGTCGGGCCGGGTTCCGCGCTGCCTGCACACATTCCTCAGGGAGTCTGCCCGCTTCCTTAAAACTCAGCCATTCACTGAAAACACAACAAAAGCCCTCATTCTGAGTTTCTTTCTTGTTTTTGCTTCAAGTATGGTGACAACTGGTTGTTCTTGGCTTACCCACAATTGAGGAGCATCTTAAAGTGACAGATATTCGAGTCATTGAGAAGTTCATTCCAGTATTCAGCAACGCAGAGGTATTCGAGGTCCTCGACGGTCGTCACTTAAATTTTAATTTTCAAATGAATGTTCGATATTCTGACCTTAATTTACTGGTATAATGACTGCGGGTCACTGTTATTTTTGAACAACTGATGATAGTAAACTGTTCACGCGTTAATTAAATTATAATTAGAGAAAAGCTATAAAATGAAGCAATACATTAGTGGCTGAGCCCTCATGGATTATGAATGCTTTTCACATCAACATGTAATGGTAATCGAGAATGTACTCGATTTTTTTGAAGCGTGTGCACTGCTGTACAGTGATTAGTTTTTTTCACGCGCGCATCTCAAAATATTTTTATTTCTTAATTTGACGTACTATAAAGCATGTTATGCAAAAAATGTCATGTTCAAATGTTTATTCCAATGACTGCAAACATTTGGTCATTTTGAAAACTTGTGAATGAAAGTACAACCAATGTAAACTTGAGTTAGCGTTACACTGGAAACATGTACCTGTCCCGTTTTACCTTTTCGTTGGAATAAAGCAGTTTTCGTACTTCCAGTAGATTATACGATATTTGACTTACATCATCATTAATGCGATGAATGCGTTCAACTGTAAGTAGCCTTTTGGAACTTTGTTCGCTTTCTTTGTGAAATAGTCGTTGTAAATCTAATTCTAGACTGACACAACTTGAAAGGCATGAAAAGCATTTGACTCAAAAAAAGTTTACTCCTGGAACGAACTTGGGAGCATTAACATCCTTCAATTTTCAGTCTCAATAGCTGAAGAAAATTCGCAGTAACTTATAGATATATTATTAGGATGAAAAGAAGCAATTCGCGATTTGTTTGTTGTGCACACTTCTACACAAGCCGTGCCCGTCTCTATTCATTGTGCCTCATTTCTAACGTCTAAATATCCTCAAAATTGAAGATTGTAGACCAGACTCTGATGGCGTACTTGAACCTAAAATGTTTGAATTATGACATTAAAATGTACCAATTACACTTCGTTTGTTCGAGTAAATCTCTGCAGTCCCGGAAGAAGCCGAAAGCGTGCGAGCAAGCCTTTTATCCTTTTTCTAGTAATAAAACTGTTTCTGTGTGTTCATGGTTATAAAACTGTATCCGTTTGTGTTTATGGCTGCAAAATTGTATTGGTCTGAGAATAGTCATTGCTTCATTTTTT
Organism: Trinorchestia longiramus; assembly: GCA_006783055.1. Lineage (NCBI taxonomy): Eukaryota > Metazoa > Arthropoda > Malacostraca > Amphipoda > Talitridae > Trinorchestia > Trinorchestia longiramus. Next base: position 741,373 of record VCRD01000033.1, on the reverse strand, counting down.
CAGACAAATTACAGTTGTATTTCAAATTTGAAAACCTCTGGTTAACAAAGTTGATGGAAATATTCATGGGCCAATAATTTTCGAGTTGTTTTGGTATCACACTTTATCTTTGATGAAATTATTTTAATGGTACGTGGTACTAACGTAGTCATTACACTTGACTTACATATACATTAAACAATGAATGCCTTTTAAATTCTATTCAAGGTAAGTCCTGATCATTTCATCACCATCACAGAAATTAAACGAGGGTGAAACAATGCTTATACACTAACCCACGTACTAACTGATGCACTAAAATTCTTATACACTAATGTGTATATTATTAATTCTAATTTAATGCTGCACAAAGACAATTCAACAAGCAGTCTACTCATATTTATTTGAAAGATAGTTTACAACCGCTTCTACTCTATTTGTTTTAACGTTTATTATTTGAAACTGTCTTATCAAACAATTTGATACCATTTGTTTATGTAGATGATATATTTTAAAATTCATTGCTTTCATTTTCATTTTTTCATTCATCACTATACGGAAGGCTGTGTCGAAATTCTCAATTGGACAGAACAGATGTGCATTACATTCTACACTGAGACACTGAAGATATAGCAAATAATTGAATATAGCAACAGGAAAGAATCGATCGGTCTATTCTTGAGTTGCCACACAAGTTTCAAGCCGTATGAAGCTAAGGAATTAATTACGTACAGGTTCCTCAATTACGCACAGGTTCCTTAATTCTGTACAGGCATTTACGTACCGCCCAGGCACCTCAATCACACACAAAGCATTAGGAATAAAAAAGGATAAAGGAAGAGGAGTAAGAGGCTTACTCTCAGTCATCAATTTGTACACAAAAATTATCTGACTCACATTACACAGTTAATATATAGCTCCTGGAATACAATAGCTAAAAGGTTCTTGGATAATATAATTATCTGACACAGAAATATAGCTCGAGGTGCGCTATACGTATACAACTTGCAAAAAATTGCAAAGACTGGAGATGTTCGAGGAAAGCGCAATTTTGTAAGTCTTCATCCTGGCTCAAAGAATAGATGTATATCACGGACAAATTGTGTTTGAATCATCACTTTCACTTCCATACGTAATATAAATCCTCGTACACGGGACGAGAAACAGTCCCCGTGTATAATTACATTTCAGAAAGTAATGATAGCCTTTGCCTTTTCATTCAGTGGCTGTGGACTGTATTTCAGGGCTTGTGATTCAATTACAGCTTCTACAAGAAACGATTTTGTTAGGTTCTATATTTCGTTGAATAGACTGCAAAGTGAGATTTCTTGTCGGAAAGAAGACACTGTATGCAGGCCCCAAATAGAGATGAGAAAACTGCACGTGAGTTACTCTAGTTGGAAGAGAGTTTGCGTGTTGGTCTCATTGCTTGGACGAAGAGACTGCTTACGAGCGTAATGCAGACGTGGCTGAGTAGTGGGCTGGCAAAAATTCCTTTTTAAAGAAAAATACCGCAATTTAAATCTTAGTTTAGTTAGGAAACTCCGTGAATAGTTCCCTACTTCAAAAATATGTGTGTATGAAGGTATTTAGATGACTAAGAACCTATCAATTCGTTCATGAAGCAGGATAGCGACTGTGCGAGGAGAGAGATAGGATTACTACCTAGTCTGCGTTGAAGTTTCCTTACGTCGCCTCTGATTTCATCCACTCTAAACTAACTTTTTTTCCTCTGTTACCTGACAGTATTATGATATATATAAGTATCTACTTCATAGATTATCGTCTGACAATTTTGCCTTTGGGGTATGAATGGATAACTAAATCTATATGAATATATATAGGTCATGCTGATTACCGATGTTAGAGAAATTTGAACACATTCGGTGGAGCTTGATGTTCGTATTATCATTTATTGTGCTGAAATTAATCAAATTTCATGATGTTTCCTGTTTAAGTAATTTATTTTTTGTGTCAAAATTTCATTTTTGGGCTTAGTTTTTACTAATCAAATTATTTGATAATCGGTTTATATTATATCTATAAACTTGTTTGATACAGTATTATTCAGTGAACCTTACCAATGCATTAATGATCCCCTATCATCGTAGTTGAACAAGATTTCATTTGCAGCTCTCACTTAAGTGAAAAAAATATTCTTGCAAATAATTTTCATGCTTGTCGTGTAAACTATGTTTCTGAATTCATTATAAAAAGGAAAGCCATTTGAAATACTTTATTTAGAAATTTAACGTTATGAATTATCTTTTCGGTCTTTGATATTAGAGTCTAAAAGATTCTCAGAACGAAACGGCAATCGAAAGCTTCTCATTTCCTTTTAGCTTTCTTACTCACAGTGTCGCAATCAGGGACAGAGCTTGGTGTTCTCAATAAACGTGTCTTACAAGAAAGCCCTGTCAACTGGAAGAAAACAATTTTGGTTCAGTTTGCATATAAGGTTAATTTTTTTTGAATTAGTTCCGAGGTTTGGCGTTACGTAGAACATGTTCTTATGTTCATCATAAGTTGCTGATGATGAAATTTTTGCCTCGTATGTAGCACACCAGTAACTGGCATCCAGCATCAATTGTTTTCGAATGGGCGACCGGGTACGGATGTTTCATATGGGCGAAGTGTGTTGTGTGTTTTGTGTATAAATTTTCTTTTGTAGCTTGTTTAAAATGATCATGAGTATTTTTTGTTACTATAAGAAATTTAAAACAAATTTTTAGCTTGCATATTCTTTACAAAATGTGAGTAATAAAACGAATTTATCCACATAAGGGGCTATAAATATTTATGTCTTATTTAAAACGACTGACTTTGCTAAGCTGCTCAACGTTTTTTAATACAATGATTCTAAATTGTAGAGCTTCGAAACGAAACTGGGATTCGATGAACTAGAATAAAATTTCATTACAGTGAAAGGTTTTCGGAACACTGGCCGTACTGCTGCACTGTGAGACTGTCACCCAACTCCTGGCTCATGTCGTTTATTTGTAGACTGTACTACTAGTGAGGTGGCATGTGAGAGCACCAGCAGTTAAGCGGCCGCAGAGGGCATCATGAGCTGCAGGTAACCACGACTGGTAGGCAGACTCACCTGCTCAACATCAGTGTAGTCTGGGCAGTGGTTAGGATAGGATGTGTTTACTACTCGCAGTTGCGCTGAACTGAGATGCGGTGTCAACATTCCACTCTAAACGAGGCCTCTTGCAGCCTTTTCAAAGGGGCCATCATGTGTACTTCTCATTGAGTTCCTCGTGTTCTTGCTTGAGATCACTGACAGTGTTTGCGTACGAGTGGAGTGCGACTATAAAGTGAAGTGGTCAAGGAAACGTTAAAGGACTCAAATGACGGCACTGACAATGTAAAGTCGCGCCTTCATTGTATGGCATTCCTTAGGGCAGCTTTGTCACCAGCCAAGATGGACGGCGACAGTCTCGTCCTCTTGGCTCACCTAATAACCAATTGCACGCCTCATACCCCAGCCTTGCATCGCTCTCTTATACCAAAATTAGTGAACACATTTCTAATAGTCACGTTTCAGACACCAATATTTTCCTACCAGTGCCAGTATTTTGATTTGAAAATTGAATATTTTCGCGCTAGTATCTGTATTTTGATAAATCAACATTTACGTATCTGGGTTCTATTTTCCTGGATAAATGTGCATTTACGAACTGTACATATTTCATCGATAAATGATTTTGTAGACCTGAGTACATATTTGGTTTGAAATTAAACACTCACGAACTATCTTTTGCTTAATAACTCAGTGTCTTCGTACCAATATCCGTATTTTATTTGATAACTGAGCTCTTCAACTCAGTTTCCATATTTTACTAGGCAACTGAGCACATCTGGACAATGTGTGTATTTTCTTTGATAACGAAACATTTGCAAACCAGCGTCTATATTTTGATGGGGTGCTTCAGCATATTCATACATGTGTCCACATTCAAATTGCATGGCAGCTACCGTGTATTTGCATGATAACTGTCCTAATTGCATGAAAAATTTAGTCCTAGAGTCATATTTTTAAAAATAGTGCATTTCTGTCACTAGTTTCAATGTGAATTAACTTCCAACAAAGTATTTCAATACAGCTATGTTGAGCAAAACATTGACAGGAGAGAGAAAATATCAAACATCTCATTAAACTTCTGAATATGACATTAAATAACTTTATTTACCAAACAGAAATCAGCGCAGTAATTTCTATAGAGGTCCATAACTTCGATGTAATGCTTTAACAGTTGAACAGTATATACTAATTACTGTTCATTTATCTCTGTTTTGAACTGCATCTACTATCATAGATGAAAAGGGGAATTCTAATTTAGGTTTCTTCGTAAATAACTGCCAACAAAAACAGGAGCGGCAATATATATGGAAATAAAATAAGGTTTTTAATAATTTTATTATTATTATTATTGTCTCTTTTAGGATTATTTTTGGTCGATTATTCTAAAAATACGAATACTCTGAAAATAAGACAAAAAGTAAATTAATTCGTAGGCAGTATTTTTCGTTTTTCCTCAAACTAGTGCTCTATTTATTGGAAATAAAAATATTTTCTGTGATCTTACCAAGTCAATGTTCAATTGGTTGTCAACATCGCATATTTATATGTGCTGAATCCAGTGAATGTTCCCAGTACTAATCCCAGCATCACTGAATGTTTTCAGTTATGAACAAAGCGTCAGAGAATGTTCCCAGCAATGATACCAGTGCCAACGAATGTTCTACAGGATTTTGAGGGTTTTCGTAACCTTCAACTTGCCATCTTTGACTCGACTGAAACTGTTGACAAATCAATATATTGGTGCCAAGAATTTTGGTATTATGTTAAAGACTCGTCTCTCCATCTTCATAGCAATGGCTCTCTCCAACGAAATCTTTCAATTGCCAAGCTTTGAGAATTTCATTTCACGACGGCTAAAGCACATTCTTGTAACTTTTAGCTTCTACACATGCAATTTTATTATTTCTTGAATCCAGAACTCAGAAATAATTCTATTCACTTTATTTCATCCTTTGTAAGAATACTTTAGAGCGTTTACGTTTCGTTTGCTCTCATTCGGAGAAAAGTACCTACTCAGAGAAAGTTTTCACTTCGGTTCTTTATGTGACATGTGGAACCGCAATACAGCCCCAGAATCCGCTTAGAAATGTTCTTTTTCCGGTCGATCTCTTTCGCTTTGGTTTCTCCTCTCCCATCTACAGACGGTCCATAGGCTGTGTTGGCACAACGAGCGTACTTATACGAGTACATCCAGCGTACGTCTACAACAGGCTTATTGGTACAGCGAGCTTACTAGTATAACTAGGGTACTAGTACAATTCGCGTACCATTACAATTAGCGTGCTATTAGAACCAGCGTACTTCTACAACGAGCGTGCTAGTAAAACCAACGTACTTCATAGTACTCTTTGAGTACGTGTTAGCACTGTAAGCGAAAGTGCAGGTTGTTGCACGACAAGTGTTTAACGTTGATTTACTTGCTGGGTTAATTTTACGTTCTCTGAGAAGTGTTTTAGCAAACCAACGCAAAGAAGGGTTGCAACTAATACAAAAGAGGTCTTCATATGTATATATAAAATTTTCGATGACCAAGAATGAGCAAAGAATACATAATAGCTTTTGGATTTAAACTTGTTAGATTCTACATATTGGTCATCGCACAGACAACTATGTTGCTGATGCCTATTTTAGCTAGTGCAAAATTAGTAATCTGAGCCAGGAGCTAAGTCTGAAAGCTGGCGTTTACTAGAAAAGAAGGTTCAATTGCATCGCTCATCGCTTTGGCTGTTGTACAACCAGCAGGGAGTAGGAAACCACATCTCCATCAATGGTTCTTCTCCGAGAGAAGTTTTCTACTGAATGGTCGCTTGTTTATTCTGAGAAGTATAGTATTTCGGAATCTGATATTGAAGGGAAGTTTAAGCTTGTCTTAGAATACAAATCTTCTGGTATAAAAGTACACCGTCTACTGGTAAAGATCATGAGCAGTATTTTAATAACATTTTCCGTGCAAAATGAAGTGTATCATTTACTACTATCTTGAATTGTTTTCAACTTCTAGAGTAAACAGGAATTTCCCGACAATATTTCTCTTGTTCGTGCCTAAATGATCTGAATTTCAAATTTGAATGCAGAGCAATTTGCAAACTTTCATTGCAGAATAGCTTCATGAGAACAGAAACACAATTCATTACACAGATATGTATCAGTAGTCCGCTACGGTAGACTAACGCAATTTTAGCTAAAAAAAATCGTATTTTTAGCTACAACTCCGTAATTAATTCTGTAGCCTGGAAGGAAACTTTCAAATGGTTTTTTTCGGTTAATTTGATTTACTGGAAATCACTATCGATGAAGCCTTACTGCAGTACACTGCAGTGCAGCTTTGAGTGGAAGTATGTTAGATTTTGAGAATCAGTCGCAGCCGAAACTGCTGTGATGCAGAAAATTGCAAAGATTACCTGTGCAAACCGGTGAAGATTTTGTGAGGTCGTTGCTGACTTTAAATATTCGTTGCTGGTTTTCGAAAACACGTGTCAAAATTTGTGAAACGACAGAAAACGACAGCAAATGTGTGTAAAAGTCTTTCACGCAATTCATCAAAGTACATGCAGAAAATCTGTGCAAACGCTGAATGTACCCAATTGGCTCGCCAGTGTAGCTACTCCTGCAGGCAGAACAAGCTCATCTACAGATAACTTTTATCGACAGTGATTAGTTACATCAGCTTCCTGAAAAGTTGTCGTGCTAACATAAGTTTGTTAAGTGATGAACTTATTGTTTGTAGTTGAAAAATATTGTGTGCTATGTGGATTGTACTCACGATATCTTGTTGACGAGAGATATTTCTAACCAAGTTTTCTCACGATATTCTCATAATATTCAAGCATCTTTGCCATTAATTTTTGGATATACTCTATGATAGTCAGTTTTTACTACTCTAAAAGTCTGACTACAATTCTTTATTCTGAGACGTGCATGCAGCGGGTGTTGGCTTGCAGCGGGTGTTGGCTTGCAGCGGGTGTTAACATGCAGCGGGTGTTGGCATGCAGCGGGTGTTGGCATGCAGCGGGTGTTGGCATGCAGCGGGTGGGTGTTGACATACAAAGAGTCAATGAGTCTAAGTTGAGGTTGGGGGATTGAAAGTTACAGTTCAATTTGTCGCTACGCTGCTTGCGCTTGTTTTTTTTAATGTACTCGTATAACTTCATGAACTGTTCAGTGATGGGATGTAAACGATATCTGGGTTTTGATAAAGTGATCGTTGAATTCCTCATTGAAAGAGAGTGCATCAGGTAGGTTGATAGACATAATAATGCATAAAAGTTTTAATTTGGGAGGAAAAGAGGGATGGATTTCAGATTCTTCATGTTTCCTCAAAAGCTCATTATAATATCCTTAATCTTGGTCTCACGCCGGAGAATATTCCAGGTTCTCCTTTAATATCCGAAGTTGATACGGCTAGAAATGTCCAATTGTGAGCGAGAGATGGCAAAGAGGAGTTAGATGCGAAGAAGAGTGTACTTGTGAAAAACTGACAGAGCAATTGGTGTTTGTAATGTGTGAGGGACTAACATTTATCGAATCTAGGGTGGTCACCTTGATCACGTGTAGTAAGGAGGATCCCAGACTTGAGGTCATGGTACCAAAACTTGAAAACAAATATGAATGCCATGACTGGAAAATATCAAAGTGGATATAATATTGACACACACTAGAGTTCCCAAGCATTAGTGTTCTTATACATCAGTGTTTTCAGAGGAGTCTCCTGTAATTGAGCTTTTATGTATCTCTTGATGAAGTACCCACCTGAAAAAAATTATGTTCTAGCTTTGTTCCTTAATTTCTGTTAACGTGTTTGAGATTATTTTTTTTCATGTACTACGTGCAGTATCTGACTGAGTTCTGCTGGCTGAGCATCCAGTCCTTTTCAGTGGCAGCCACCTGTTCATTCTGTGATCAGCTGACTGACTGCATGCACTCTGTACTATATGACAATACTACACAAATCAGCTGACTGACTGCATGCACTCTGTACAATATGACAACACGACACAAATCATCTGACTGACTGCATGCA
>VCRD01000033.1:678111-733240 GCA_006783055.1 Trinorchestia longiramus | reverse complement strand
ACTGCATGCACTCTGTACAATATGACAACACGACACAAATCAGCTGACTGACTGCATGCACTCTGTACAATATGACAACACGACACAAATCAGCTGACTGACTGCATGCACTCTGTACTATATGACAATACTACACAAATCAGCTCACTGACAGCATGCACTAACACCATCCGTCGACACAACACAAATCCATTGAATCGCTGCGTGCATTGAACATCACCTGACCTCAGCACACAATTGAGCTGGCAGGTCCAGTGCTCGCTACACACATCGTTTACAGCGGTCACCCCATCGATGCAAGGCCTCACAGAATTTAGACGCAGCTGCTCCGGCAGCTGGTTGGGCAGGTCCATCACTCAGCAGCGCCAACGCTTAAGCTCCTCTTACTTAATAGAGCCTAATTTGATCTAATTATTACTTCTTCAACCAATGTCTTCAATCGATTACATTTAAGCTAATTATTGTCCATTGCTACATTGATTGTTTTGCTTTCTCTCACTAGTCGACCATCTTCAAAAGACTGCTCAGTGCAAGCGGTGTCTTTGTAATTTGAATATTTCTATTCATTTATGAGTCTTGCAATCGTTCCTGCCATTCACAACATTGCCCTCGTTTCCGAAATAAACCCTTCCAACGGTGAGAGTTTGGCGATTTCTAGAAAAATATTCAATGTATTTATGATGTTTTAATGCGCTTACTTATGAAGGAAGCTGGTCCGTTGTTTAGAAAATTAGCAGCGGTGCGCGTCTCCTGCAAATGAGACCGCCATGAGCGATGAGTTACGACCCCGTCCAAATTCCTCCAAATCAGGGTCCCAGACCAGTTGTAAGTTTCATTCACGTATGAAATTCGCATAAAAACAGCTCCAGTAATTCTTTGCTTATACTTCCACAAGACTAAATCAGGTTACGCAGAGAAAGGTGCTCATAAAATGTTCACATCTTTGACGGATGCACGAGAAGAATGCATTCAAGATGGGCGAGTGACAGCCTCGGTCACTAATCTCAAACTTGTGCCGACATAGTACTCAACTTGCATTACGATCATTTTTTCGCTCACAAACCTGGTTTTTGTTTCAAAATTTCGCTAGTTACCTCATGGAAGTATTGACCATCGTCTAAACTAAATATGCATGTATTGGAGACATAATTTTCCCTCGTCTATTTGCTCTATGCTGTTGATTAGAAAATAATGATATATAATCAGAGGTTTTATTAAAGTTTCTGGAAATAATTAACGGTTTTGCTTCAAATTTCAACATTCAATTTTTAAAATTGAAGAATCAATTAAAGATGACCTTGATGAATATCACCAGCTGTTGCATCATTACTTTAAATTTGTGTCATCCCTGATGCTTATTTTTTTACACCTACTTCCAGATTAGGCACATTTTTGTGAAGGTTTCACTTCAGATCGAGAATGATTGGTTTCTTGTTACCAACTGCACAAACACGCAGTTAGTGAGGGACAGCGGTTCCACTAATTAAGCAACTGGTGTTGAACTGTGAATGGTCGGTACTCGGAGCACTGGAAGCGATGCAGCAACTTTGACGTAGAGGAACATACCCGGGAATATCATGAAGTGTAAAGCACTTCGCTTCTTCACTTCGTACAGCCGATCTGACCAATCCCATGGTTTAAAGTTGACAGAGTATCTCCTAAAGTCTCATTGCTCTCTCCCCGGTTCGTTTACTTTTCACCATCTTCCTTATCGAAATGATCTCATCGTTTTAGAAAGAGCCAGGACGTAAAAGCCACTCAAAGTTGTTAGCAATCTAGTCTGACATGAGCTCCAATGTGTCACATCAATGCTTATAGCAAGCTGCTCGACTATTGGAACCTTGAAAGCCAACTATTTCACTCCAGCGTTTGACACACAATCTAGGACGCTCTATATGTCTAAAATATGCCATTTGACGAGGTTTTAATAGCAGCTCACTCGTTGAACGTGGATTAATTGTTAACTTTGTTATGACAGCTATGATAAGGACGGTAATAATGATCGCAATGGAAAATATTCACAACGAATAGCAACAAAACTGGATACTGTATGTGTTATACTTGATTGACTAGCTTGAATGGATTTGTAGTGAGTATTTTTGAGTTTGTTAAGACAGCTTGAGTCATTGTTCGCTCTTAATTCGTTTTTTCCAAGTTGGCTCAGTAACTGTGTCGTGCATCTTTTCCTTGAATTAGTTTTTTTGTCATTCACTGATCTTGCATAAAGTCGATCAAAAAGTATTGGAATAATCAAGGCTATTGCTTAACGCGTCCAAATTATGAAAACAGTAACTATACTTAAATGGTCAGTATTATCTTGCATCTTTTATGAATATCCTCAAGTATTAGGTATGTCGTTTTGCATGCATGTACTGCCTTGATTTGCAGTCATCTTTCTTATAAATAAAATTTATCAGTCCCCCCTTTACTTTCAATGATTTCTGGACACATGATCCATTTCAGCAGGTGCTTTGTGGCATCTCAGCCGATCTCCATTATTTTATTTTACTGAATACCTTTTTCTCTTATGCACGTGGGCACAGTGGGCTGAACTCTTGGTACAGCAACAGCTCCCTTACTTGTTTTCTCGCTTTTAAGACCATCTTATTGACATTTGCGAGCGTGTTCTGGAAAATTAGAGATTGTCGAGTCTGAACTCGAGGAGAGAGACAGTTATGGTCATGAGTTGCTTATACAACCAGGAATGCGCACGGGACGTTGTTGAAAGTTTCTCTGATGAATGGAATATGGTTTATCAACAGTGAGGTCAGAATTTTATCAATGTCCTCCATCACAATGGAAAGAGATATATACATATAATGTATTGAATTGTTTTTATGTTATATATCTGAATACTGACATAACGAACAACATAACAACACTAACCGATATTTTTTGAGCACCTGGAGTTAGGTTGAATAATTTACTGGTAAAAGTGCTTGTGCTTGTAAATATGTATCTGCTGGAGTGAAATACTGCTCATCATGGAAATTAATAAAATAACAGTAACACAACGAAGCCCTCTACTGTTGAAAGAGAGATCTGAAGCAAAACTCATAAAATCGATTGAACACTCATGTGAATGTTAAGAAATTTATTGATGTATCCACTATTCACAGTCAAATAATGTTTTTCTATGGTTTTTACCTAAAAGTTAGTATAATAGTTGAAGCATCTACGTAGAATCAGTTGAATGATTCATTGAGGTAGCATAGCGACAGACTTGTGTTGGAGCGCAAAGGCGGGCGCGGACTCCGCAAGATGGCCGACTCTGAGGTTACGACCGGCAATAAATTGCACTCGTAATAAAATCATTAGAGCAAAAATGCGCAATTACGGAGTGAACGTCTTACGGCAAACTACTCCCCATCTTGTTAGAAATTTTACTGGTGCGTTGCTACAGCTCACCAGGCTAACAAGGGGAAAAACGAACGTTCAATCGATGTACTATGATTTTTTTGGGTGAACGCCATCGAAATCTACTGGAAAAACTCATTTCAACTTCTGTATGAAATGCACTAAATGCTTTGGTTAAACGAAGTTTTTACAGTTTGCTATCGGCTTTCTCACTTTTGATGTCTTGGATGCATTACTCAGAGTGGACTTCGCAGGTTTAGTAAGGCAAGGCAATTTTTAAGAATGGCAGAGTTGAATTTCGAGTCATCGCTTTGTGGGCACGACAGCTGCCGCATTGCAGCGCTTCTCCATCAGATGAAATCAATAGAAATCTTATCTTGAGTCTCTGTTATGTAGGTATCGAGTTTTACGAGACTTTTAGAAAGCGTTGTACTGCTCAAGCCTCAACGAGGACGGCCAGCAGAACGCTGGCCGGCTAGCCACAGCACCACAATCGTCAAAGTGTACTTACCCATGCTTGTCTTTGTGTGCTGCCGAGTTTGAATGAAGTCTGTAATGGTCCTACTAATGACAGACTTGTGTAAACTCTTAGATTTATCTTTTGTGGCACGAGCTATCATATTTCATTGGAAGAGTGATGGTGCGAATCAAATTAAAAATGACAGAAATTAATCTTTTCCAATGAAATAAATTTTTACAAGTGTTTAATGTCGCTCTAAAAAAGTAATCAAAGTATTTCAAAAAGTGCCAGTTATTGGACTAATTTGTGATCTTCGTGCTCATAATTTTTGAGTGAATAACTACTTTCTGTGATTAAACCGCAACGGACATAGTTTGTGTTACAATTCATCATTTGGAAGCATCGACCTCGTGCGATTTTTTTACTATTTAGTCGAAGGAGCTTTCTTCGGCACGAACTCCGGCTGTTGGTTTGCATCGATCTTTGTTCAGTTATCCTCAGTTCAAAAGTTTTAGAAAGTACATGATGGCTGAGCGATGAGCTTTTGGTCGCTGCTAGCGTTACGGAAGAGCAGTCGGGCAGCTCGGCAGCCATAGACGCGCCTCCGGTCGTGATGGCGGTCCACGCTTCTACAGTCATATTTTGTACCGTAATTGCCTAGTTTCTTCATTGTTTTCATATGCCATAATTTCAATCCCCTTCAGTGGTAATGGCGTCACAAAACTTTCGCAGCAACTTTGATTCAGCATTGTTAGTACACTGTAACTGACACTAATCGACACTAATCGACCGTACACTGACACTAATCGACCGTAATCGACCGTTGGAATCCGAGAATGACTTCTCAAGGAGCGTGTGCGACACAGCTAGAAACCACTTTTCAACTTACGAGCAGGCAAATTTGTAAGCGCTTTCCCGGATTTTTCAGGAATTTATACCTTTACTCCATTTAATATTTCAGTTTCCATTATTATATATATGTGCAAAACTGTATGCAAAAACTGAATCTCACGAAAGCAGTTATTTTTAATCATCAGTTGTTTTTATATTTATCCATATCTTTTGGCATTATCCATAACTTTTCAATGAAAAATACAGATGACGCTTAAATTTTGCTACAGTGGAAAAGTTGATAGTGGAATGGAATAATTTGCATCCAAATACTGTGTTCTGCTTGATATTTACCGAGGCCACTAATGACAACACATGATTGCGCTCTCTAGCTGCAGCTAGTGACTGGCATGTTGCGCTGTTGTTGCTTGACAACAGTGGCGACACTGTTGTGCTGCTGTTTAGATTATACCTGCCTAGGTCACTTGTTTCTAGAACATACAGCTCTGAACCTATAACTAAATAATCTAATGTAGAATTTGTGCTCAGTGTTTTGTCTTCTGAACTGAAGTCCCCGCACAACCCAAAGTTCCAAGTGAAGTTCTTTCACTAGAACTCTTTTCTAGTCTCTGCTGGAGATACCTCCTCTAGCATGGATAGGGGGGGAGGTTGAATTCGTGTTCAGGAAAGGCATGCAGGATTGGGGACTCGAAATCCTGCGCGGGCGCACGGCGATATGTTAATTAAAGCTAATGAAAACTTCCTACGAGCCATTACAGTAAGCCATTACTATAAGGAAAAATAACGAAGACAAGCGTGCATAAATTTAATGAACGGTGATTCGCAATAGTGATATTAGAAAATAGCTAAAGCTTTCTAGACCAGAGAGATGGAGAAGGACGAAGTTCCAGAATGGGTATATATTTATATATATAGTCTTTCATGCATGAGCTGACTACTTCCTACTAAGAAACGGAACGTCCTTCACATGCTATGATATTTGAAGGGTGGAGGGCACGGTACTGGGGTGTGACTCTTCAGTTAGGGGTGCCAATTAGGCAACTCAATGGGTGAGAATTGCATCAATGGAAGCGACATGTGTCCCCACTGCGCTCGTTTGCTTGAATGAAGCGTAATTTGGTCGCAATCCTAAGTTATTGACAGGTCTGCGATCGAATCTTGCGGAAATGTCACTTGAGTGAAAATTTGCAAGTGAGGCGGCTCTTGTCCTTTGTTCGACCTTTTTCATAAACTACGGTTTTCAGATAGTCTGAATATTTATTTTTACCCGTTGTGTAGTGAAAATTGATACGTAAACACCTCCAGTCGATTGATTCGAGTCTTAAAGACTCGTGAACTTCAATAATCGCTGCAGTTGTGGGTTCTAATGAAAATTCAGATTTTAGACTACCTAGACTCGAAGCTAACGCTCCAACTATGATGACCCTGGTACTTTCAAAGAAGAAAAGTGGCCAAAGTAACTCACATGATCACAAAGCCATATTTTTTGCTCTGGATGAGGGTCCGCTTACAATTTTTGGTCACAGGGCCTCACAACTTTATTTTAGCTTCCAAGAAGAGGCTCTTTTTTGCACTTCCGTGAAATGAGAGGAGTTCCTACTCGACTATTCAGAGCGCCATTCTCAACCTCATTTAAACCTTGGTCAACTGCTCATATACTATTAAACCATCTCCAAATTCATGTTAGTATGGCATAATTTTCCCCTTATGCTGTGTCTATGTCAACCTCCACTCTATTCATGAACTCCATGTGACGACTCAAATCACACCTGATCTTCATCGTTCCTCATTCCATTGCACTACGTTATTTCAATTGAATGTGCTCCATACATACTTTGCACATTCTCCTACGGTACCGGTTCATTTTTTTCGCGTTTCATTCCTCTAATTCATTATCAATGTCTTCTTACATTTACCTTTTACTTCCTCTTGTGAGAAATAATTTCAATCTTGACCACTGATCCATGAATTTCTTTCTCTAAACTCGTTATCAGTGCTAAATTGCTGATTAATTGATATTGTCATCACGTACCGTATTTCACACTAATCAACCCGAGAAGCTTTCCTTATCACCGCACCATTCATTTCCACTGAACTCTTGGTCTCTGAACGACATCCAGCACACGAGTCTGCATCGCAATTCCGGTCGAATAGAAGTCACTCATCCAACTTCATGTTCTATCATATCCCACACTTTATTATCAGAAGACTTCTTGCATGTCTAAAGTGAACAATGCAGCAAAAATAATAAGAAGGGAAACATTAATGTTTCGCTATATTTTTAAGTTGACGTACCATCCGTGTGGATATCAGCCATACAAATATCCTTCAAACGTAGCAGCGGAATGAATATTCATCATATGGATATTATTCACACGTAGCAACCGTTTGGATATCAGCTTAATATTATTAAGCATATATATGCAGCAGCTGTAGGGATATGTTATCACTCTATTTGAGTATATATCACGTGACTCGATAATAATAATTTAGTCTAGTTGCATCATCAAAAATAATTTATTGCTTGCATAAAGCATTTAATACACTTTTTTTTACCGTTCCCTATCTGATTTGGGCCTGGCCTTCGAGAACATGATGCACAAGTCTTGCTTACTAATTGTGTCTTCTATACATATCCAAATGAAATGTCTTCATTAGAATTGTAGAAAAACGTATCTTCAAATACCTCATTCCAATTCCTACGAAAATATATATAATTTTTCTTTAATTTTAGCTTAGGAGTATAAAATTGAGACTAATTTGCATGTGCTCATATCAAACTAAAATATCAGAAAAAGTTTGAAAAACATTCCTAAAGAAACTATTAACTCAGACCTTACATTTTGCATTGAAAATCGTAGTGTAGCTCATATCTGAGAGCGCTCGCGATAACCAAAAGTTTTGATTGAATGTGGTAGGTTTTCATTGATGCAAGTATGGTTTCAACTTTGCCTTGCAAATAACTCATTCTCAGCCTTCGTATATGCGATGTGCAATATCACTTTCCGCAGGTCATAGCAGTTACTCGTACTTGATTGTCCAAAGCCTAACTTTAGCACTATTTTTTCTCCTAGTTTGGTGATAAGTTTTGCGAATGAAATTAACATAAACAATTGAAATATATTTCGTATTCAAATAGTCTTGCTTGCGTAGAAAGTCGAATTAGTTTTGTCAAAATGTTTGGAGACTTGCAAAGACTACGTCAGTGTTAATATACCGTGTGAACCAGCCTGGGTATTCTGCTTCCTAGCGAGTTAAGCATGGACAGGCTTGAAATACGCAAGAAAAAACTCTTAAGTGGCAGCGGCAAAAATTTGCTGAAGGTAAGACATGAGTTATTCAAGTTATTTTCTGCTCAAATGTATTTGTATCTTAGGCTGCTGCAGGTAAGAAAGTGATTAGCTAGAGGAACTAATATGTTCATGTTGAAAAGTTGACGGTGAGCTGTAGGACCTGATACGTCCATGTTAAAGAGTTGACGATGAGTTAGAGAAACTAATATGTTTATGTTAAAAAGTTGATGGTTAGCTAGAGAAGCTGGTATGCTCATGCTTGATATAGAAATCTAGCTACAGTGATACAAGTGGTCCTTTGATTTTCGTAAGTTCTACATTGAAATGTGTGTGCACATTTGATAGTATCAACAAATTTATTGTGCGCGTTACAATTAGTTTATCTCTTGTATTCTCTCAACGTATTTGTTCAGAATTAGATGTATTACTTCTCTGTATACCTACATATTTTCTCGCTTTTCATCTTCATAAAACATTGGAACTTGTGAGAGTTGAAAAGCTGCAGTTTTTCATTCTTTCAAATTTTCATCAATGAAATGGAGACTAGCTTCCAGAATGATGTTTAAAAATATTCATTTATCATATACTTCTGTACAGGGAGAGTGTAAATAGAAACTTATTTATGTCAGGAGAGATCAGGTATTCATGTCTAATTAGAATATCTCGCGCGTGCACCACAAAACTTTGAGGGATGGCGATCTGTTTACCATGGAAAGACGATCCCTTGAAGGAGTTCAATGAATAGAGTTCAACGGGTACCCATTTGAAAAAGTGCAAATATAAATTATTCCAACACTGAAAATATGGGGAGCCGTTTGCAAAAAAGTTCAAACATGGCAACATTAAAAGCGGTCGAAAGAGTGAGGCAAGCATTTTGCTATCATTGATTTGTCATGTTATGTTGAAAATATATGCTTCCCGTAAGCAAGTGTTTAAATCTTTTGAATACGTATGCTAGCATTTGAAAGACTTGGATTATTTTTTACGCAGCTACTCTCTTAAAATTGGCCAACTCATTCTTTTATGTTTCTTTCAGGAAATTTGGAAAAAGTGAGGTCTCTTATGAGCTTATAATTCAGTCTAACTTAGAAATTTCTGTATAATTTGTGTATGTTTTAGCTCTTAGGTTATCACTCAAATCAGCAAGAGTTTTTCTGATTTTTCACCCAATGTTTGTTTCATTTCAGCTGGACTTGGATGGCGGTGGTGAAGCAGATCGCAGCGCTGGTTGTAGTGGAGGTGGTGGAAGTGGTGGTGGTGGTGGCGGTAGTGGACTAGTGGTGCATGGTGGCCAGTCAGGGTGTGGCAGTGGCAGTAATAATGCGTCGAATGCCGCCAGCGGGGGGTGTACCTCAAGTGCAGGCCCGAGTGGCGGAGGCTCAAGTGGCGGAGGCAGCAAAAGTGGTGGAGGGAATGCATTGTCAGGGACCTCTAAGGCCCTATTCTTGGAGAAGGTCCATCAGAGCACAGCTGCTTGTCAGGCTGGAGATTTCGACACGGCCGTGGCCCTCTACACGGAGGCCATAGCTCTGGAGCCTCAAAATCATATTCTGTACAGCAACCGGTCAGCAGCGCACATCAAACTCCAGCAGTTCCAAAAAGCCCTCCAAGACGCCACCAAAGCAAGGGACCTCAACCCCAAATGGCCTAAGGTGAGTACATCTTCTTCCTTGACGTACATCGATTTTGCTCGAAGTTTGAATTACGTAGCTCCTGAGTAATGATAGTGCCACATTATCTCAGCTTCTGAGATCCATAACACTTTTCTTATGCCCTTCGCTCTTTTTCTTTTTCATCACCTGGGAGCGTTAAAGAAATCAACCATTTGCCCAGGAGGGCTAATCGGTTATCCGATGCATCTAAGAAACATTAAATAAGGCCATCCCATAACAACGAGAAGATGAGCTCTATGACGTTACCAGAGCCCACTGTTCTTAAGGTGAAAGTATAATATGAAACAGGTGATGCAATGAATAGAAGTGATTAATTATAATGCCACATAATTATACATTCATAGTGATCGGATATCTCTGTGATAATATTTTTATGGCATTCTGCTAAATTTTTAGGGTGTGTTTTCAGTGAAAATGTTCACAAGCCCCATTTCATTACAAAACTCATTTTGATTAAAGGTTGAGTCCCTTTTACGAGCGTTGAACAAATCAAGGATAGCGTAATTTAGATGTCAATCGCTTTCAACCTTCAAAAATTACCAAAGGAAAGTGAAGCTGTGAGGTGACAAAAAACACCGTCACTAATCTGCTTTCATTTGTTGAGTTGCTGCAAACTGTACTCGATGTCTTCAAAGTCCTCTGGAGCGATAAAAAAATGTGCCGTGGGATATCGCGCTCAAATATTAAAATAATGTCTCGAAACTTTCTGACCGGGAACATCTGTATAAAAAATTATAATTATGAATTCTTGAACATAGCTCGTGGATAACGGAATCAAAGTGTTGCTGGACCGCAACTGAAAACCTCGAAGAAACCTTCAGGAATGTAATGTGCCTGCGAGAAAAAAGGACATATTTCAAATTCCAGCAGCAATTGCTGTACCACCAGACTTTTCAATGAAGACAAACATTTTGTGGGGAATTTTCGAGTGATGGACACAATTATGATTTATTATGAACTATCAGTAACTCTTAAAATATTTATTAATGTATAAAATTCCATATTCTTCATTCTAATAAGTTGGAGAGCTGAAAACGTTTTGGAAGAAAACGTTTCATTTTGAATAATTTATAATTATTTAAGCTGGAAACTGGAACATGGCTTGACTAAATCATTTTTGAATAAATAATCGTATGTATCGGCTTTGTATCTGTGCTCATAGTTTTAAGAAAAACTACATTTTTCCGGTCCAGTGTCTTTCAAAGGTTCCGGCTCGGACGAGATAATTTCCCCGTACGTTTTGACACAGTAAGAGGCTGTGGACTGCTTCGACAGATAAGAGAAGACGTATCATGTATTGCAAGTGGAAACTGTCAACTTCATCAAGGCAGTTAATGTGAGCCTTTATCGAGTGGTGGAGCAGCAAATTGAAGCAAACTCGCCTCTCGAATCGCTGTTGTGCGATCATTGCTGTGATAGTAAAGAGAAACCAAGCCAGGCAGTCATTAGTGGTTAGGGGGGACCGTTGGATGATCGGGATACAGAAGATGCACCGTCGGAGTGTTGGGTGTGTGTGTGGAGTGCAGCCTCAATGGTGAGGCTACGTGACTTCTAACACTTGACACTTTCCTTTAATTTATGGTCACGATCAAATTCGAAATAGTTTACATAAATGTTTCTCCATCTTATTCAATTAAAATCGTTCGGTTGATTTAACTAAGGGCCATCTGTAGGACAGAATACTATTCTGTTTTTAAAATTCAGAGTGGTTGTGCCACAATAAGGAATCTTAAAAAGGTTCCGAGTGACGTGTCTTTTGATAGATAACCTCTGAAGTGACAACAAAGACACTAAAACCTATAAAATATTGAAAGATTTCGATTCAATATCTTGATGCACACATACAAATTTGCTAAAAATCCAATGCACTTTACAGTGATGAAAAACAGATTCTGATACGAACGTAAAATACAAATTTTATCAAATTTCGAATTTACATTTAAAATTGAGGGAAAAAACTTGAATCCTCCGTGTCCAGTAAATCACATGTGTCCAGAGAAGAATGTTTGATGCACATTTCCTATGACCAACTTAAGTTCACTAGCAGGTTTAAATTTTAATGCAAATATTATTATTACTATGATTATTATATTCCTGGTTTCGTATACAAATGCACTTTGACTGATAATAGTCTTCATAAACGCTTTGACGCCAATAATGTTGTGAAAGAGGGTTCATTACATGGCAGAATTATTAAGTATACACACACGTTAGACTACGCTCGTGCTGATGTCATATCGCAACAGAACAATTGTTGTTTGTAGGCGTGAATTTTGATTTAGAGTCTTGCAATGTACTCCTTCTTAGCGTAATAGAAAAAATTATTATTGTGAGAACATAGCAAATAAATAAAAGTAGTTATCACTATAATGAATTGAAGAACAATTCTCACTGTAAGATGGAGCTGTATGTACGGACGAACCTGGAGTTGAGTACACGAACAATCATTACTGCTGATTTCGATGCTTGGTGAAGCGTTGCATTCTATTGAGATGATTGATTTATATCCCTCTTTCTTAACAGTAATTTTCCCCCTAATTGCATAGTTCTCGAATTGCGTGAGAAAATTCTTACTTAAGATCGAATAAAACCCTTTAGTTGGCGTGGTCAAGCGGCACCGTGATGGATATTCTTAAACACATCTTCAGCATGTTTCAAAGTCTTAAATAGGAACAGTAATCCTCCCATAAAGTAAATGGTGTTTAGTGTCAAATTGCAGCCTTCAACTCAAACTAATTTGGCTAATTTAACTCCTGTGTACAGTAAACAATTAGTGTGCCGTTCAAATTCTGTCATTTACTCATGGTTACCACTTCTCTACTGACTATCTTTGCTACCATTGATGGAGCGAAAAGATCACGATACCGAGGGATACCAAGTCATGCTACAGGGATATTCTGTGTAGGAAGGTGATCGTGATCACTGCCCAGTCAATGCTAGCATCTCAGGCATGACTGGACGAGTTGTATAGGCGCTGCTCAGTGCCAGGCCTCTTTACCATCTCTTTACCACTGTGCTGCAGCCGTTTCATATTATTGAGTTCCACCTACCATTTACAATAGTATTATAACTTTGAAATAACTGGTATATTGAAAAGTTTCTCTGAAGCGTTTTTCATAGAAAATTAGAGTACTTTTATTAACACTGTGAACAAAACTTTAAACGAATTTTACAAAAGAAGAGAAATACATGTGATATAACACCAACGTCTCATATCCCACAATTTGTTTTCTCTACGAATAAATATTCCCACAGCTGTCTTTCGGCCCTCAATAGTTCATTGGAGCTCGGCGTCCGCCAAAGATACATTGACCTTTTTCTCTATTTAATTTATAGGAATTAATCTATGTATAGTGTGTTCATTGTATAGCGCTGTCACTTGCATTTTCTGTAGATGCTTTGCTCATAATTGGAAATCACACACACTTTAGAATAGTGGAGTAGAATAATAACAAAATTATTTATAAAATTATTTGAAAAGTGAATTGCTTACTAAAAAAGTAGCTATCAATGTGTGAATTGAGATTAATGATCAAAATTCCAATTAGATTTTGAGTAAGGGAAGAAATATTAGTAGAGTTGTATGTTTAATTATTTTATTCATATTCAAACTGCTGTACAAGCCAGTGTAAAATGTAAACTGCTGTACAAGCCATTACAAATTATACATATAAAGCATTCCAGAGCACGCAAGTTCGAATGTAGAACATCAACATTCCTTCGTACAGAATCCTTGACTTTCATTGTGAGAAATGTTACAAATTTCCTTTTTTAGCCTATTTTGTTAATGCTAATTTAAATTAGTTCATGAAGTACTTCTGTACTGCACGTAGATCTTACGGAGCAGAACTGGAGCGCCAGCCTTGATGAGGCCAGAACTGGAGGACAGGCAGCTGTGGTTCCGCACCGGCCAAGTCAGCGCGAGATTAATGTGCCAAGACACTTGTTAACACTGACCACTGACCGTACAAGGCATCTTATGTATGACCGGGCTCTAAATCCTATAATTGCGCAGGCCCAAGGATCCCAGACATCGATACCTCTGACCACATGGCCAACTTACCAGTCCTGCT
Organism: Trinorchestia longiramus; assembly: GCA_006783055.1. Taxonomy (NCBI): domain Eukaryota; kingdom Metazoa; phylum Arthropoda; class Malacostraca; order Amphipoda; family Talitridae; genus Trinorchestia; species Trinorchestia longiramus. The sequence continues at coordinate 719,532 of VCRD01000033.1, read as the reverse complement.
CATTATGTCGGCCAGAGATGTTCTACGATAGCGGAGTCCTTCGACTTCAATGGCTATTGATTTTTATGAACAATTGCCACAAAATACATACATGCTAATAATCGCTTCATAGCCCAGCATGCAGCATTTACCTTCACCAGCGTATTGCGGTCTGAGATTACGTGCTTGTGTCTCATTTTAAAAATGAACCACAAAAAGTCGGTAAAATTGACTGTGAATTTTTTCGATGGATTTGGTGTGACCCATTTTCCTGTTCGTAAATTCTTTCGACTTACGAGTTTACGTGTGATACAGCTAGCAAATGACATGAAAATATACCAGAGTTTGATGAATGTTGGTATGTAAACAACGGCGTGTTATACACTTTTGATGTTGTAAAAATTGATACCTGTCAGTACTACAGCACCTGTCAGTACTACAAATGGTTAGAAATTCAAAACATCCCATGTGTCGGCTTGATCATATTTTGCAGAGAGGAGTAGAAGTTTTCGGTTATACTTATCACGTATAAACTTAAAATGTAGAATATAATTTAAATTTTTGTTTGTTTCAGTGAGTATGCGCATTTTACAGCTGACCAAGGAGAATTTTAAGTTGTATAAGAAAGAAGTCTGAGAAAGTTTTTTCTTCACTGCAGTGACAGTTAAAAGCTACCATTGATGGAGCTATATTTCACATCTGGTGATTAGTAGAAGTCAAAACCTGCCTCCCATCTCTACTACACATGATCGTGATGACGCACGTTCCATCATTTTGCATTTTAGTCATTTAGTAAATAAAGCTCAATAGAGCTTTTTATGAATTACACATTTACCAAGCCGTACGCATGTGAACTTGTATACATATTTCAATCAACCAGGCACGCACTATAAGATTATCTAATCTTTTCCTTAATGGTCACAATAATTGATAAAATACTATTCGTACTGAGAAAGTTCGGTGCATCGCAGCAACTTCCCATGATTAGTTATGGAGTTTTACTGGTTCCTGCAATAACATTTTCGTGATTAGCAGTGATTGGATTATGTTTTGCTATCCTAATGCTCAAGTCAAGCCATGAGAGCGAGGACACCATTGTGTTGCGGTGATTAGAAAGCGCACCTTCCGATGCGAAAATTGGTTCCTTCATCGACTACTGAACTTTCAAACGCTCGCCAAAACGCAAAGACTAGCTTCCCCTGATCCTCGCATCATTTTTCTTCGGCAAGCGAATAAAGGTATTCTTCAATTCCTTCTTTCACTCGGAACAATTTGCCGCTTCGGGAAGAATTTAAAATCCAATTGTTGAAGTCTGAGCATCCCTCTGTGCATGCGGGCGCTCCCTTCCTTCATGCCTGCAAGAATCATTAGTTACCCAACGTTTCATCGCAGCAATGTTTCCTGAGGTGTAATTTTTAGCCAGGAAAGTTCGTCCCGCCATTGTCATGCAAATCTTGTTGTCCTCGTCCGCCTCAGCGAAATTGAATGTTTTTGTGTCTGCCAGAGATGTTTTCCTACTTGATAGAGGTTACATTTGCCCAGAGATGATAGAGCTACAAATTTATTGCACATAAAAAAATTTCAGAAACGAATTCATAGATATGAATATACATTTTTTCGTAGACGTTGTGATTTCTTCTGAGAAATTAATATATGTAGTAACTGCTGTTCTTTTTAGGTGTTTGTGGCTTCCGGTGCTCATTTTCCAACCATCGAATTCTCAGACGAAATGAGGATCATAGAAATTGAATGAGCGATTGCTGGTGCCTTTATAGCCAATATCTGACGTCATAGCCTCACCCCGAGAAGACTCAATCAAAATGTTTTACTTCGCTGAGGAAAAACTACGCATGTTCTCAATTTATTCAGATTAGCTAGCATACGATAATGAATAGACATACATGAAAAATCAATGTAAATGAACCAAATTTGTATTACAATGAAAATATTTGCCCAGCATTTTGTATAATTAGTCTAAATTGTCTTTCCACAGACATAATAAAAAATACTTCCAATGCGATACCAATTATTTTCTGTGTAAAAATTTGCACTGTATGCAAGATGAAGGTGCATAAATGTTTAAAAGAAAGAGCATAAATGTCTTAAAGAAGGAGAACAAATGTCTTATTTCTCTCAATTTAAGTACTTTTGATATGCGTTCATTTTTGTGCATGTTGAAATCCCATTGAAGTTGTTATTTATTAGCATTTTTACTCAATAAAATATTTTAACTCTATATAGGATATACTTATATGTGCTTATACATATAAACCATATGGATAGAGTATAGATAAGCTCTCTTATAAGTTTAATTGAGATCACCTTGGGGATACAGAAATTGCACTCAGGGTGTTTTTGCCAATAAAATTGCACACAAATGATGAACCACAAAAATAAAAGCAAGTAACAATGGACCAACATATCAGCCAGCTGAAGGACCTCGTGCCACTGGCGGTGTGTACAGGGGTTTTATCATATTTTTCATGAACAAATTTACAGGGACGAAGTAACAGAAAATATTAGAATCCATAACTTTCATTCAAAATTCTGCTAATAATCCAAATAAAGGCTGAACACCTTGAACTATGCGAATTGCAAGCATTCAATTAACTAGCTATTTAGTATTGATGTCTTCCATGGAAGAGGTAAGGACATTAGAAATCCTTTCTGGACCTTAGATGCATGTGAATATTTACAGGTTTTGGGGCTTAGTTTGCCTCAAATTCATTTTGCACATTGTTCCCCACAAAGCCAATGTAAAAAAGTTAAATTGAACCGGAACTTGCTGGATACGCGTGAAGCTTGGCCATGAATGTTCGGGAGCTTATAGCTAACTGTATCTTTGGTTTCATTTTTTGTTTTTGTTCAATTAGTTTCTACCATTTTCCCGGTATTATGGAGAAAAAAACCTGAATCACTCACCATGCAATAAAAAAAGATTGATAATTCACATAAAGGGAAATACACGAAATCTGTGAGGTAGAACAGGTTCTTTTTGTGAAGCCACTCTTCCATTGCATATTCATCTTCTACATTCAAATAATATCATGATATACTCTTTATCACTCGTTGTTTTTTGTTTTCTTCTTACAAAAATGCATTGCATTTTTTCAAAATGTATAATCTACTAAAACCGGTGCATGTAATAACTATGAAATCAGGATGTGTCTTTATATAATTAAATAGTAGTTAATTTTCGTTTAAAGTGTTGACATTGATTTTATTTACTAAATACAAACGTTGAAGTACATCGCTATCAAACCTTCAAGAAAAGTAACAAATAACATATGCTGTTTACATAAAATTGTACTTTCTCTACAATTTTTATACGAGTCAACATTAGCATTGAAATCATTATTTCTGTAGACGGAATATTTCCACAGCTCACAGTATCAAACCCTGTGGTCGAACACACGCTAAGTTCTGCCGTGGAACGAGTTCCGGATTTGCCTTCTATGATGCTTCTAAAAAATATTTCCTGAAAAATACACGTTCTACTTACTTTGAAAGATGACTTCGTTTCCTTGATGACAGACTACAACGAGGCCTAACTTGGGAGACCAGATGTTACGTGCTCGTAGCTCAAGTATGGGGTTGTCTATTTCTTCTGCTGAACTCTCGAGTCTGTGGAGTTGATGCATAACGTGCCGAGAAGGATGACTGTGAGAGCTCAACACTTCCTCGGAAAAATCCACCCTCTTTCTGAAAGGCTGCTCTCAAGACCATGGGTAACGGTCAGGGTACACCAAACCGTGAAATACGAAAGAGACCTCAGCACTTAAGCTTCGCTCTTGCATTTCATGCCTTTACTATAGCGAATGAAAACACTTTGCCATGTAACTGAGTGCATTATTTGCACATGAGGTGGAGGTAAATTAATGTCTTGATTACGCTGCCATTGCACTTTGCGTACGAAAGATAGAGTAACACATTTGTGGCCGTTACATGTGTATAATTTAAACATATACTGATATTCAATACCATTATTATCAGATCGGTGGCACTTGCTTATTATTTCCTCTGTTTGTAAAAAGTTGATGTTCATAACTTTTGACGTTCGCCGGAAACAGTTATTACAGAGTGAAAAAAGTCTAAAAAATTACCTCAAAGATTATACTTTCAAAATTATGCATTATTCTTCAAAAAAGTGCCGGGAGCAAAGACGAAAAATTATTTCTAATAAAACAAAGATGTCTTTTCGTTGAAGTCTACTCAATCTTTGAAGATAATCGTTGGATTTTTCTAGCAGGACTTGCAAGACGGTTGTGCGTTCTTTGTTCCTTGTAGCTTCCACTGTTGCCGATTGGTTAAGCGCCTTGAGTTTGAGCTGCTGTATTCCTTATTTCGAGGGTTCGAATGTACATACATCCCTTGAATTATCTCTGCTTGTTACACAGGGGCCAGGTTCCACCTGTGTCTGTACGAGACAGTACCTCTCGTCGCAAGAAGAACGGAAACAGTCGCTGGAAGCATGATCACTAGTCTTTAGGCGTTAGCATTAAGAAGGGAAAAACTTTTTGTATTGCTTGTATACCTGAATAGAATAAAGTTTCTTTCTTGTTTTTTGTTCATTCGTGCTATTTACGCCTTTGATTGTCTTGTAAAACGTTCTCTTCGTTTTAAATTGTATTGTAAATTTAAATTGTAGTTTGGAAAAATCCTTTAATATCCTTTGGTAGAAACGATCGCGTTATTAATTATTTAAAATATACTGAATTGAAGCATTACTTGTGCTAGTTTTCGTGCAATCGAGGCTAATTTCTATCACATACTGAATATGAAATGTCTTAAATACATTAGAAACGGGAATGTTTTCCCGACTGTGCATCAACTGTTTGCGACCAGAGGGAGCATGAAATATGGCCTGGCCTGCGGATTAGTTTTATATGGGCTTCTGGGTTACTTGCTGAGGGCTTCTAAAAAAGAGCATGTCAGTTCATTATCCATAATTACTAACTGTAAAAATGAAACCAAGATTTATCATGAATTATCTGACATAAATGCAGTTCTTATTAATTTTCTTCAGGCTAAAGCTCTTAGTGTCTTTAACTTCAAATTGGCTGACTATCTTTGATGTTTGAATGTACTTATATATCAAAGGGCAACGCTCAGCTTAACTTCGGTCAAACAATTTTACACATTGGCAGCTGTAAAGTTGCATTATGGGGGTAAACGCTGTATCTCCTAGAATGCTGTCTCTTCAAAAAAAGCAGTTGCGCACTCAGCCAGCAATTTCTTGGAGCATTTTTCTTCATTCTAAACTGCAGATCTGGAACAATCTTGGCATTCGGTAGTGTTGGGGTCACTTGCACTCTTGTTCTAGCCTTGACATGACATTTCAAGTCTGGATATGTGTCTTAGCAAATTGTCAGATTTCAATCCTTTCTGGTTTAGGTATCTTGAATCTATATTGAACAAGACGTGCGTAGAATAATGTCAAAAGTGTCAAGTTTTGCTTGTGAGTTTCTTGGTATAGGAGAAATGGTACATTTTTCATAAAATGGATTCTATGATTGATTATGTCACTTCGATATTATTGCCAGATGCTTGCAGTATTTGTTCTACTGATTTAAGCTTTGGAACCGTATTTCACACACGCGACTCTACCAAGACTTGTGTAGAACCAAGTTTGACACGACATATTTGGGTAGGACACAGACTGTGTCGCCCGTCTCTGTGACAGTGAAGGGTGGTTGTGTAGTCCCATCTGCCTGCGGCCATGATTCATGAGTTGTCTCTGAGGAAATAGGCGACAGTAACGAATAGCAGAGTGTGGGTGACTTCACAGACCAATCAACTCAATGGGATCCAGTTTTTCAGGAGCGGTATTAAAAGGGTACTTATTATGGAGTGCCCTTGGGCGCATTTGTATGATTAACCTTTTCGTATGGAATGAACGAAATGGACTTTCACTTAGCTCTCGTTATATTTTGCAGGCTTAATGCGCACTTTTTGAAATTATTCTTACGATTTATTATAGGGGAGCAATTTTAATAGTTCACGCTAAGGTTTCTCACTTCCAGCGTTATGCCTGCTTTGTGTGATGTCATGTTCACCTGCTCCATTTCCCTGCCTCTGGATGAATGTAGAGCGCGGCAGTAAAACAATATCTTCAAAGAAATCATGGTGCGTGTCACTTGAAGAGGTGCAGCGGCGCCCCAGTCGTTCTCAGTTAGGAAGCTGGGGAGTGAGCGAGGCCTGTGTCGCCGGCTGTAATGAGGCAGGCACGCAGCTACGATGTCATTACACGCTCAGCCATGGAGGGTAGAGTATGAGATAGGCGTCAGATCACAGCTATTACACCTATGACTTATTGCCCTCGCAAGGGCCGCGTCTCCGTCATTAGCGCTATCTCTGCATACTGGCTCAACTTTGCTACACATTGTCAGACTTTCGACAGTGACAAGCTCACCGTAGCACATCAATCATCGTCCAGCAAATGTAGATGAACGGACATTCTGCTGAGGTATCACCTCAAGATGGAGGGCTTTTGAATTTATAGTATCTGTGAAAGGAGATTAGAAACTGATTAGAAAATTGTTATTAGTCTAAGCAGGCGTAGTGAACTAGCGGCGGTTGTTTGCTGTGCTGGTGGCAAAAAATGCTCCCAAATCCTTGGCTTTAAGTTTATAAGGTCCGATGTCTTGTGAAAGGAGTAACATAATTTTTTTCCTCTAACTGTGACAAATTGGTTATTGTGACGTAGTATTAAAACAGGAGCTTGTGCTTTAAAAACTTGACGTTGAATCAATTGAAAGCTAATTTTTTGTCATCTTTACGCAGGAGATGACAAATTATCTATTTTGTTCACTTTTGAGTTAGCAACACTACTATACGTGTTAGAACGGGGGGGAGGTAAATAAAATCTAAAACATGTAATTATTCTTCCAGCATGTCTCTCAAAATAAAATGACAATGTACAGGTTTGACTTGTGTGAACCATGATAAGTACATAGAAGCTGAAATTAGTACTTATTAAAGCCTGTGCAGACCTCACTCTCCTCTCGACGCAAGGATTCAGTAGTGAATTTACTTAGCACAGTTGTTCTACAGATGAATTCGTAGGATCTACCCGCACAATCACATAATTCGTGGCTGAGATTGATGGCTGAAATTAATATATTTTTATGCGGATTGTTTTTATAAAAGGTTCTACTCACATTCACGTAAAATTTCGGATGATTTCGGGACTGCAAGAAGTTGTATTTCAAGATCGACATGTATTGATGCACTGGGTATAAAGAAACAGAAAGTAGTGAACTGAGACCCTCAGGGTGCACTTTGCTGAGACAACATAGTCGAGTGCTCCGACTGAGTGTACTCACGACGCTTTCCGTGTTTCAGCTGTTGTGTTTCTGAAACTCGTGGTTTTCGCATCATGTAACTTTTACGATGCTGAACGTTGCGTTACGATAACGGTCACTGTTCTTTCATACAAGTACACAACGAAAAATTCTCATCTGTCAGTTGGGAATTTCGGTCCATAACAGAGTAAATGAAACCAAGAATTAGTGACCGTTAGTCACTAAAGTGAAAAGTTAGTTAGTGAAAAGTTAGTGTCGTGCTTGCAAGTTCTCATTCACGCTCTAAGGCATGTGTTATGCAGCAATTCACGACCTCTCAGAGATACTCGGGTTGTGACATCCTGAGTATCCAGGGTGCGTAAGGTATTTGGGAACAGAAACAGATAATGATGTATTTTTATTGAAAACCATTATGAGGATAACAATAAAATATTGCTTTGTAATTTTATTCAGTCAAGTTTCCTTCGTCTTCGATAATGCTTTTTATACGAAATCTGAATCAACTACATGCTTGAATCTAATAGTCCTTGTTCATATTGAAAATTGCTCTGACTGTTGAGGTTCTTAAGGATTCTTTAGTATTATGAGGTTGCTCATTAGCCTCTCTTTCAACTACGCTACATACAAAGTAGTTGATGGGAGTGAGGTCTGTAGAGCGAGGAGGCCGACTGTTTTGGGTTATGTGATTATGAAATTTTTTCATCATCCATTCCTGCGTAGTTTGAGCTTTGTGTAATAATAAACCAAATGATATCATCCTCTGCTTGATAATTAAGCTTAAGCAGGAGCCTGCTAAATTAGAGTAAACAGTTTTCCTTTTCCTATTCTGACATAAAAGGACTTTTTTTCTAATATAAGACGCTGTTCTCTTATTATCTGATGTCATTGTGAACAGTATTTTAAAATTGCCATGTTCTGCGCTTACACTGACAATAACTGCGTGCTTCTTTATTTCTTGTGCAAGCATATGGTCCGGCATTGATAATTCTAAAACATAGAAAACATAAATTCAAATAATTGGCTCATATTTAAAAAAAATGAAATGCTTCCTCAAATACCTTACGCACCCTGTATATGGCTAATATGGTCTAAATCAAATTAAGTCTTTGAATAGTACCTCACGTATGTGTTATGATCATCGAAGAAATGACTTTTGTTTATGCTTAATATGATTACTCACGGCAACAATTACGTAAAAAATACTTACATAATTTTTTTCAACTAGAAAACGTCCTGACAACCGCTGCAGGGAGCATTCTTAATGGTAGGTGTGCAGTTGAAGCTCTGTTGTGCGTTATTTTACAAGACTGAAACTTAGGGTCTAAAATTTGACCCAGAATCTTTCATTCAGTTGATTGAACATGAAATGTTAATTGCGTAATTGGACAACTGTTAGAGTTCTATCAATTACCGGAAGAGATGTGTGTAACAATATCGGTTCCGTCAAGAGTCAGGGAAGATGTTGTCGGTAAGATTTGGAACAGTTTTTGGTATATAATTGCATAGAAACTGATATTGTGATATAATCTAGTAAGAGTTTTGAATTTTGTGAATTATTTCGTAAAAAAGTTCTATGGTAACATCTGACGACGATTTCAGTATCTATATTCCAGCAGTATTTTGTCAAGAAACATCTTTATGCTTTTATTACGCGAATAGGAGGGTTCGGCCCCAAATAGAAACAAAGATTAAAAGTAGTGTGCTGGGAAACTTTTTTAGTTCTTATGCTGTTCGTATTAACTTACGCCGCCCATGGTTTCTTTCTTGTTAAGACATTAAATGTACAGTGACAGTATGTAGTGTGTGAAACATGCGTACGTGAAGGGTCCAGTGTTCTGTGGGCAGAGAAGGGCACGACCGTACCGCCTCTCGAGTAGCCAATGCGACGTCCTGGAAAGTAGGCACTGCGACCTTGGCGGTTCGCAGCTTTACTGCCGTGTGCCCTAAAACAGCCACTACCACGCATCAGCCAACTACAAACATTGCAAGTGAATTTGGTGCGGGTCCTGCGCTTGACAGCTGAAATTGGACTCCGTGTGCAGGCCAGCAGCGCTCGGTCAGACCTGGGTGTACTTCTAAATGAAAAGCACATCAATGCTCCGCAATTTTGTCTCATCGAAAAAAATTCCCACTTATAGTTTTTTATCGCTACTCCGAACTCATTCTAAAGCTAAAAGTGTTCATGAGCTAAAAGGTACTGAAATAAATGTCCTTAATAAGAGAACAGCGCACGCTGGTGACGGCATGAACGACAGACATGATGCCAGGATGCCAGTCTAAGAAGCCAGTCACCCAAACTCCGGGCTCCTTGAATTCTTTTTACAGCAGCTACTGCCGCAGCCTTATTCATCGTTTTAATTCTACTGCTGTAAAATTGCTCTTCGTCTTTAGAATAGCTTCAAATGGTCTAGTTTTAGTGAGGGTTGAGGTATTTACACTTCTATGCCTCCATTATAGAAGCTTGCAATAAAAAGATGAGGCGTTAGGCCTCGGGCCGAAGCTGGCTTTTTTCTCGCTACCTAAGACGTTCACAGTTAGCAGTAGATGATGGAGTAGCACTTGCTCTGGTGAGTCTCAGCTGCACTCTTATATCGTCAATTATAGTTGTTTTTTAGCACTTAATTGCTCTTTTTATTATATTACTTCAAATTATCTGTTAATCACTTCTCACTCGTTCCTTAAAGTGAAACGTGTTGTAGGAATTCAGTCTTTCTTTTGGTACTGTCCATCAATCTCATTTCAATTAAACACCATCACGGTATTTCTGAAATGTGTCTGTATTGAAATTAAAAACTCGAAAATAGTATCAATCATGGATATTTTCTGTACCTTGTCAAGGTGTTATCTCCCAATGAAATTCGTACTAATTGTGTGGATCATACTGTATGAAAGTTGATTAGAGTTTAAAATTTTTGGTTGTTGGTCAGTTTCTATGATGAAATACAGTAAAAATTTGATGTGCCACACAGCCCAAGTTGCTATTTTTTTCAGTATTAAATTAATTATAAATTTATACATGTGTTTTGTGATATCATTATGTAACAGTTGTGCTTAGTGAAGCCTTCTGGGATTGGCAGTCTAGAAATATTATGAGCTTTTGTTCGTCAACCCATGCAAAGAAAAGTTTTTGTTGAAGGAAGTGACATCAGAGCAAAAGCAATTTCAGCAAATACTTACTTGAGCAGACGAAATGAGGAAAAACCAAGTGTCGTGTAGTGATAGCATTAATTAGCGTCGTGTAATGATGGCATTAAGTAGCGTCGTGTAGTGATAGCATTAAGTAGCATCGTGTAGTGATAGCATTAAGTTGCGTCGTGTAGTGATCGCATTAAGTAGCATCATGTAACGATAGCATTAAGTAGTGTAGTGTAGTGATAGAATTAAGCACTATCCAAGCAGCTGCTACAGGTCAGCGCTGTCAGGAGGAGGGTGGCAGATGCCAGCCTGCTCAGTTCAGTCGTCCTGAGCGGACAACCTGTAATTTACGGCCTAAATTGTCATCTTCACTGAGTTGGTCGACGGAAATCAAACTTCGTGGAATGCCTGGTCTTCTGGTGGGACTCGATAGGCTTTGTATCAACGCCTTCGTTTTTAGTAGTCACTGGAGTGTGACTTGCTTGATAGTTCATCAAATATTCACTTATGAGTGTAGGAATTCATCGCAGGAAAGGAACATTATTTTTTATTTTAAAATCGTTTGGTTCTATCTCTGCTGGAAATGTTTTTCCTGTAACATGAGAAAACTCAGTTTGACGTTATTTGTAGTTCTTACATTGATTTGGATTAGCTATTACTTACTTTTGCCCTATGCCTATGTATCATAACTAAGTTCCTGGAGTGTCTACTTCTGGCTGTGTTGGCTCCTATATGCACAGCAAAACGTATTTCATGGCAATGTGTGAGTTGTTGCACCACCATGTAAAAAGTGCGTCAGACCTTAAGATCGGCCACAAAAGTGGTACATTATCCAATTTAGAGTAACACTGGAACTCCACTCTATCAAAAAACTGTCATGATTCTTAGTTGCAGTTGTTTATAGATAACAAACGGACAAACAAAGAGCGTACCTCTTCTACGAGCGTACTTATACTACCTCTTCCATACAGACAGGCTTAAGGCTCTATGGCAGGATCATCAAATTAATTTTTTTCCTATCAAGAGTTGAGACGCATTCGACATTTTGGCATAAGTGTGTTCCAGCTCGACAAGGGATGTTATTGTGCTCATAATGAATACAGCTTTAAACAATTTGTATATCTATCCTTCATTACTAAATTTTCTACCCATCAATTTGTTGTAACGTAACTGTAATTATACACAAGTGTTTCGTTTTTAGAATAGGTTATTCTTGCTGAAGGAGAAGCTTTTCAGTTCTCTTACTCCCAAGTCTTGCCATTACAAAGAAGAACATTTACCAGATTTTAATGCATGTTTTTCACGACTAAATTGCATGATCTTGCAAGCTAGTATTGTGTAGGCAAGAAGAGTGCGCGCGGTGTGACGAAACTGTTCGAACTAGGGCAGATTTTGTGATAAAGTTAATTGTTGTTTTTTGTTTATAGTGCGCCCATAGCCCAGTGTTACTTTTACTGCTCGAAGAATGTCTGCAATGGTTTCTTGAATTAATCAAAAATCCTTTTGTTGCACTCTCTTGGATTTCCTTTACGACTTAGCTCCGTTGTCCCATGAAGATCGACTTGATTTTTGCACGAGAAAACAGCTCTAGAAAGTGATGTCTGAAGAGTAAAAAAAAAAGACTCCCAAGCCCGTGAAATTTTTCTCCTAGCCGGAAATGGCGGCGCAATCTCTACTGCGTCCGCAGGCGCTGTGACACAAACGTGAAGATTCCATTGCCCTCAAGTTTTTTAAAAGAATGCACTGGACTAGACAAAACTGATACTAAAATCTTCACGGGGTTCACAGTGAATTTTTTTTACCACGAGTGAAGCCAAATGTTAAGATTTTTTTATAGAATTACTGGTTAAGGCTTTATCATAGCAGTCATAAATTTCAACACTTTTACATTCATCTGTGAAGTGTTTATGCGAACATGTGTGCAGCTCATGCAATTCCCCCGTGCACTTTTTGTAGCTTAGGTATTTTTACACGCGCTTCAAGTTTCAACACGTATACTATAGCAAAATTAGCTGTAGATGTGCATCCCAAATCAGTGTTTCTACATACAGGGTACGACAATGTAACTTCCTTTTTTCAAAGCGTTTTGCATTGAAAAAACGGAAGTTATGTTGCCACACCCTGGACAAGCCAAGGTAGTTCTGGAATTACCAATGACTGCACATGTACAGTAGAGCTTAAAGCAAATTCTACTGAGCGACTTCAATTCAAGTTACTTTCCTTTGAACTTACTACCTCCCTCTAGTCACTTTTTGTCAGCCCTCGTAGGGCTAGTTGTTATCAGACAGTAGATCATGGATGTTTGATGGTGGTAAGCATACCTATAGCAAAACAGTTTAGGAAGCTATTTGAAGTTATACTGTGATCGACTGATTTATTACTAGTAGGCGGAGCTGACTGAGTCAGTCTTTTGTAAACAGGTGAATGCGTGGCATACCTCGTTAATGTTTGTAAGTAATGACTTCGAAGACATTAGTTTAGGAACTATCACAGACAGGCAAGTGCTGAGCATAGCTTGGTGCCAGAGCAGGTAGAGGCTTCGTCTTGTTGCTTTCAGTCATGCGATGACTACAGGTCTTGTTTGCCGATGCACCTCAGGTCTACGCTATTTAAAGAAAAACACAGGTGGTACAGGCAGCTAGACTCATGGTACTACCAGCTGGTGCATGCAGCTGGACGCATGATACTACCAGCTGGTGCTGGCTGCTGGACAGATGACACTACCAGCTGGTGCAGGCAGCTGGATGGATGATACTACCAGGTGGTGCAGGAGGCAGCTGGACGGAAGATACTACCAGCTAGTGCTGGCTGCTGGACAGATGACACTACCAGCTGGTGCATGCAGCTGGACGCATGATACTACCAGCTAGTGCTGGCTGCTGGACAGATGACACTACCAGCTGGTGCATGCAGCTGGACGCATGATACTACCAGCTGCTGTTGGCTGCTGAACAGATGACACTACCAGCTGGTGCAGGCAGCTGGACGGATGATACTACCAGCTGGTGCAGGCAGCTGGACGGAAGATACTACCAGCTGCTGTTGGCTGCTGAACAGATGACACTACCAGCTGGTGCAGGCAGCTGGACGGATGATACTACCAGCTGGTGCAGGCAGCTGGACGCATGATACTACCAGCTGCTGTTGGCTGCTGAACAGATGACACTACCAGCTGGTGCAGGCAGCTGGACGGAAGATACTACCAGCTGGTGCAGGCAGCTTGAAGGAAGATACTACCAGGTGGTGCAGGCAGCTGGACGGAAGATACTACCAGGTGGTGCAGGCAGCTGAACGGAAGATACTACCAGCTAGTGCAGGCAGCTGGACGGAAGATACTACCAGGTGGTGCAGGCAGCTGGGCGCATGATAATACCAGGTGTTGCAGGCAGCTGAACGGAAGATACTACCAGGTGGTACAGGCAGCTGGGCGCATGATACTACCAGGTGGTGCAGGCAGCTGGGCGCATGATACTACCAGGTGGTACAGGCAGCTGGGCGCATGATACTACCAGGTGGTACAGGCAGCTGGGCGCATGATACTACCAGTTGACATGTACAAGGCATGTCATCACCAGATGCGTGTTCTGCTGTACTTTATCTAGAGCAGATTGTTAGGAGGTCAGGAGGCACTAGAGCCCCGCCAAACCCAGGAGAGGAATGAGAAAAACGTCAAATATTGCTAATTTAATGAGCACAAACAAAATACTTAAATTAAATTATATGGGGCAATAAACAGGACGGTTTTCATCATAAATATACTGATGGATTAACAAATAAGCAGAATTGAGAAAGGACAGGCTTCGCGAAGAACAGGAGCGTCCAAAGAACAATTGCTTAGGCTGTATCGTAAACTTTTCTTAAGCATACTCTCCTCATAAACGCTAAATGATTGACAGTCCGCTCCTATGGAACATAAGCCATCAGCATGGCCTGACTTCTGGCAGCCTTGCAGGTTTCTCGGGTGACCTTCACGTCGCAAAGGCGAAGGCCATAAAGAATGTGTAGTGCTGCCCTAATAACACACCCAGCGAGTGTAAGAAACTCGGTCTCTTCTACTCTGATGAGGACGTCCTCGGAAGGCCAGTGGTGGTCAGTGACGTCTTTTTCTTAACATTGTCAGCCTGTGCCATCAGAATGCGGGCGTCATGCTATTAGGTGGTTACTTTAAAATCCATAGGGATCAATTAAACGTTAAATCACGTGCCTACCCAATTTAGCGCATTATGTATAAAGATATAGGAATGACGGTGATGTCTGCTATCGAGCAAAATGGCTCAGCCTCAGCCTGTAACTTTGAGGCGGTCGTTCAAGAAGTCTATGTTACCAAATCCATGTTACTAAGTCCATGTCGCACAGTCCATGTCGCAAAGTCCATGTCACAAAGTCCATCTTGCAAAGTCCATGTTGCAAAGTCCATATCGTGAAGCTCATGCTTAGTTTGTGTCGTTATTGAGGGAAGCCAGTTAATTTACATTGGCTTTGAGAGATTTCATTTTCATAGTTGTTTTCTTATATTTTTTATTCCAATTTTACAGTCTTGAAAATTTTGAAAAGAGCAACGTATTTTGACACCAATCTGTCCAACATCTTCAAATTGCTTCCCTATAGCTTTCTAGTTTCTTCATGTATCGAGTTATTTGTACTTGTAGCTATTATTAACTCCTTGTACAATTTTCTTTCTGAAGAACTGATTTTTTTTCAATACACTTGCTGTGTATAAGTTTTCCAATAATATAACGTACCTGTAAGAGAAAAGTTTTCCAACGTATGAAAATTCGTCAGTTGCTGTGTCATGGGAAATGTAATGAGAATCTTCGTTTATTGGTAGGAAATTCGTCGCTATTCGTGGTGTCGAGTCCGCTGTTAATGTGGAAATAATTATCTCTGGTCGGCCGCGGGCACAACCAAGGCCGGTCAACTGAATTCTTGGAAAAAACTGGATCAGAGCTTTTTATTTCCCGAGTTTTGCATTTCACCGACTGCGCTTCTGGTGATTGTCCTGACGAAATCCTGATGTTTTTGAAATGCACTTGCATTATCAGACCGAAGCACTAACGGATGAAAGTGTGGGTCATTTGACAGGATCTTCTGAACATAAGAGCCTCTTCAAAAATTATTCATTGAAGTGACTACAAACACTTTTCTCAACATTCATTTCATTATCATTTGTGTAGATGTAGGTTCAGTTTTCACAAGCAGAATGAATGCAACAATCTTTTTATCAACATTACTTTGTATAAAGCTATACTCAATTTTCCCAGCATTCTGAAATTCTTTTTAGTATGTGCGATGCATGATTTATCAAGATATTCTGTGGAAGTTCATATTGTTAAACCTAATTCATATGTTAAAATTTCCGTTTGAAAAGTTGACTTGGGTATACTGCATTTCACTGACGTGCGCTTCTCTGTACAAAGGTTTTTTGTCATTGTCAGAATTCTTTTTCTGAAAGATAAGCATGTTCGTCAGCTGAGATCCAGATTTTTTTAATTCCACTACGTACCTTCACCGTCGATAATGGCTAATCACCAAAATGTGTAGACATGAGGAGCGTTAGAATGCAATTCGAAGACTCGTTGAAAGAAAGATTACTCTTAAATACAATGACCAAACATTCGCGGTTAATTGTAGCGATTGTTTCTGTTGGAGATTCGGGAGACATCCTCGTATCCGACCAGTCGTAATCTGAAGCGCGGCTTGCATTTTATTTGTGGAGGGTGACTTGCTTTTCTGCCTTCCTCCTCGACTTGGTGACAACCGCCGATCCTGCTGCGCCTGGTCCTTCTTGCAGTGTCCACTTAGTCTGGAAAAATTGTTAGTGTAATCGTGGTTCTTGAGCATAGTTTATGAAGTTTCAGTTTGAATAGTGAGAATTGAGGCGTGTTGCAAAAAAAAATATTATGTGGGGAAATTAAAGTTCCAAAGCCTCGTTTAGGGAAGGTAATTATAAAATGAAAATTTCATGATCTTGTTTTACAGACTAACTAACTAACTTTCAATCAGAAGTTTTGAGCCTTGCTTCAAAAAACGGTATTGGTGAATTGACAGCTTCTACAAAATTTTCGGTGAAAGATATTGGTTGAATTAGAAGTTTATGAGTGTGATTTAGGAAAAAAATCAGTAGAAGCAAGAGCTTTTAAGCAGTGATTAAAAAAGTTGGTAACCGAATCGAATATTCTTGAGCCTTGTTTACGAAAGGTTACCATCTCAACTAAGTCTTTGAGCATTATTGAGATGTAATTTGTTGAATCGAATGATGTTAAGCCCTGTTTCGGAAAGGTTAATAGCATCTATTTGGAACCTAATTTTACGAAGGATGATTTTGTTTAGTCAACTATGTTGAGGTCGTAAATAGTTGGCAAAAGTT
This sequence comes from Trinorchestia longiramus, assembly GCA_006783055.1. Classification (NCBI taxonomy): domain Eukaryota; kingdom Metazoa; phylum Arthropoda; class Malacostraca; order Amphipoda; family Talitridae; genus Trinorchestia; species Trinorchestia longiramus. The sequence goes on along the minus strand of VCRD01000033.1, from coordinate 702,747 downwards.
TCAAATAGTTGAATGGAAACATTTAATTGAATTCCTGCTCAATTAGGAACAATCCTAAATGTCATCGATGTGAAAACGAGCATTGGAATTTTTTACCACATTAGATAATTTTCCGTTCATTGAGAGACTTTATTGGTTGCAGAAGAGGTTTACAGTTCTCTCGCTTCTGAAATATAGCTGACGACTACATTAAAGAAGAATGTATATTAGACTTTGGCGACATTTTTTGTAGAAAAGCTTGGACGCTGCTACGCAGTCTCTAACCCCAATACGAGACATCAGAGCTAGATGACTAGACCACCAAGACACTCATGCTGCACGTAAAAAACTAATTCCATGCAGTTACTGCAATTTTAACATCCCGAGGATCCAAACGAGTTATATATTTCATCTTTTATAGGTAATCTCTGATTACTCGCTCGTCGCACATTCTACTGCATCTTTATTTTCTCCTCTTCTAAGCACGACAGGTGGTGCAAGAAGGATTTTTTTCACTTTAGATGCTCGAAAGCAAACGGTAGAAGCCACCTTGTAAGTTTTACGCTACTTGGGCTGAGTAGCACGGCTTTCGTCCCATAATTGCGTGCAGTGTACTGCGCATCATTCATGATCCGTGGTCCAAACAGCATCTCAATATGCTTTCTACGAGTAGAGCTTGGTATTTTGCGTCTTCCTGTAGTGCTATCATACGAATAATAACGTTTCGCATTCTTAATACTTAAATTGCATTGAACAGTCGCCCGTCGGATGCATGTGTTCGAATTTATTTACAGAAGTTGACAGCTCAGCCAGCAATGATATATCCTGCTACCTGATCAGCGCCACGCACGTCATAACATTTTCATATTCGCTATTCATTTTCGCTCTTTTATCAGCAATTGCATTAAGACTTAAGGCCTCAAATTCTTCGAAAGTTACTGAAATGAATTTGCCTTGTGTAGTTTAACCTGAGTCGCTATTGACGATTAAATTTTTCCTCAGTTTAATTTTCCTAAAAAAGAATAGCTAGTTATGTGTAATTCATTGCAAGCCTCAAGTTTCGGTCACGTTAACATCAAGTATAGCGTTTCAAACACACAACGTTTGAGTGTGCACTTATCAGGGATGGTCTAGCACGTCTTGGAACCTAAGTCTAGGTTGCGACATGAGGTGGCAGGGCTGTGGCTGCCAAGCGGATTAAAGCGTCCTCCGCATCTGGGTGGGCCTTTACAGCTCTATTTGTATCCGTCGTCCTGAGATGTCGCTCCAATTATCATGGCACGGAGGAAATTTCGGGTTCACACTCTCTTTCTGCTTCATGTTTGGCTCTCTGAAACTTGAGCAATTATACCTTTGATAAATACGATGCAATCTTGCTGACCTCTGCCGATGTACTCAAGCTTCATTTACAGTTTAACTATTGATTAGAAAAATAAATAAGTGTCCAGGTAATAAGGCTCCAGTGAATGGTATATCAATAAAATAAATATCAATGGTAAAATCTAATTTCGTTTCGATGAAACCCCTGCCGAGATAATCTGTAATGGGAACGGTGATGGTTGTATGTAGTTTATGCAGCGACTAACATCGGTGTCAGTTTCGGAGTTGGTGTTCGTGTTGGGCCTTGTGTAGTTCTAGTCTCACTTTAACTAAACCTTCCTTCTGGAACAAGCAAAATTTTTATTCGTGTGATGACATTACACTTTTACAGCACTGCTCTTCAGTTTTTTAATTTCAATGAATTGTAGCGTTTAATTTCGATGTCCGTGACATACAAGTGACTTTCTTATTACTGCACCACTCCTTGATCTCATTTTCTTCAGTCATAGTACTCAGAGAAATTTTCTGAGACCGTCGAAATTAACAATAGCTCATGAATGTATTTTCACCGGCTTAATATCACTAATCGCCTGTCACGAACATTTAGTATTTAGTGTATTGGACGTCTGCTAATAGTGCAACTGGATCTCACCTGTTTGTTTCCACCAAACAGTTACTCTAAGTACATTCACAAGCCTTACCGCTTCATTTTCAGCACTCCTTTGGCAGTTACTGGCTCGGTGGTAACGACTTTCTTCCCTGTGGAAATTACAGAACAGCATTTACTAAGACTTATTTCACCACCGTAAGCCATGTTCATTCTCACGTGTTTTGCGTTTGTTTCACGTGTTTTGGTGTTTTTCTTGATACTTATTTTAGTTGCTCCTGGCAGCTGGGAAGCAGAGGAGAGAAGGTTCATGAGTTATGGCGCCACGTCCGTTTTGTTAAGGTTTCATTAGAGGCAACGTACAAATATTTTCCATTGTGTACACATTCTTTTATGGTGCAACTGATAATTTGCTCGGGTTGTGTGCACTGTAATATTAAATTTAGTGTATTTTAACTCTGTTTTTATTCTGAATCGTTGAAATGTTGTGAAGACGAGTGGTGCTGAAATGTGTTGCTGCCGACAGTGCTTGCGCGGATACGTCACTGACTGCTCAGTTGCAAAACTGATGGCTTGTGAGAACACGTGGATAACTTACCGATCGATGAAGAATATTTTGAAGAAGTAGCTTTGATGTATTTCCACGTTTCAAGTTGAGATTAAGGTGGACAAGTTCATTGCTGTTTAATAAAAAACATTATGGAGAACAGTGCGCTTACTTTAAATCATAAGCTTTGGGATTTTGGTTACCATCAAATCAAGGCAATTTTGACGAAGATCCTCATTTAGGCTTGCGTGTGACAGTATGGACTGAGTGAAATATTAATGTTCGCAATTCGTCGGACAAAATAAATGTACAACTATGGAAATGACAAGCATGTTTCTCGATCTTACTGCTAGAACAGTGTAATTAACGATGCATGAAGATTCTTGTGTTTAAAAGATTCTTTTGAGATTGATGCTATTGATTGTCCATTGAAGAAAACTTGGAAATCCTGCTTGAATTCTGTTATTGTTCGTAAAATTTTACAGCATTTGTGACAGCCAATGAAGAGTAGCTTAATTAAAGTTCAAGTACCGCACAAAACCCCAAACAAAGTTTCGTTTGTTCGAAATGAACCATGACTGATAGGAACAGGCTTTCATTTTTTGATTCCTTTTTAATTTCTAAACCAGTCACTCCTGGTTTCCTTACCGCATTGACAAGATTACTTTTGCAATGATTGCTCTACATCTTAAGGAAAGTTAACCATGGGTCATAATACAGGGTGTAATGGCTAATAATTTATGTCTTCATTCAACTCAATGTATCTTCTGGATCTTTTGAAAGCTTTGGCTTTAGATATGTTAATAGAATAGAATAAAATAAGGCAATAAGAACGAGCCGTTTGGCTCATTCTTGGTTCAATACCGATAGTAAGTACAATTCATGGGATTAGAGGAAAGTCTGTCGAAATGCAAACGCTAAGGGTTGAACATGTTTTACCGTTGTTTCAATACGAAAAATACGATAACTTAAAACATGTCCTCTTGCATTTTTTCGAAGACGCTTCAACTGGCAAAGAATTTTCTTCGTGGTTTACGCTAATTTCATTCAAAGCCACCAGATTACACTTAGACTTGTACGTATTGTAGTACTTAATTGAAGCTTACAGTTCATGCTCTGCACAGCACAGGACGCAAAACTATCATAGAACATAACTCAATATCATATGACCTCGCTCAACCTGCTGTCACTGTCTTCTCTTTAAATGACAGTAAAGAACACTGGAAGTTCTTATCAGTATCATTTCCAATGAGTCATTTTCTGGATTTTATTTCATTTTAAAGAGTAGGGGAGTAGACAAGGAGAGTTCACTCTCTCCTTTGGGGAAGCTCTTCGCCCCAACGGTGATGTACGTGGTGATGCTCAGTTTCTGATGTGCTTTGATATCGTTGTGACATCCTGTCATGGCTTTGCAAGTGTCACCACGGTGTGGTGAGGCCCCGTCACCACGGTGTAGTGAGGCCCCGTCACCACGGTGTAGTGAGGCCCCGTCACCACGGTATGGTGAGGCCTCGTCACCACGGTGTGGTGAGGCCCCGTCACCACGGTGTGGTGAGGCCTCGTCACCACGGTGTAGTGAGGCCCCGTCACCACGGTGTAGTGAGGCCCCGTCACCACGGTATGGTGAGGCCTCGTCACCACGGTGTGGTGAGGTCTCGTCACCACGGTGTGGTGAAGGCATGCCAGGAATGCGACGCTAGTGTGTCATTGCTTGGGGCTGCACGGTAGCTGCAGAGGCGCCTAGAAACAGCAGCGGTATCCAGCTGCTGCCTCTTCTGTACAGCTGCAGTAGTCTCTGATACAGCTGCAGTAGCCTCTGATACAGCTGCAGTAGCCTCTGATTCAGATGTTGCAGCCTCTGATTCAGATGTTGCAGCCTCTGATACAGTGGCAGGAGGCTGTAGCACAGCTGAAGCTGCTGTTAATTCATCTAAAGTTACTTTTGATACAGCTACAGCTGGAACAACTACTACACCAGCAGGTACCACTACTGTAGTTGCAAAAATTAACGTTATAGTTATAGCTTTGATACATTTTTAGAGTGTAGAATTTGATATATTTGAAGCAAAAATTTCTCTAGCTTTAGTGTCCAATGCTACAACAGATGCAACAATAGTAATACCTGCAAAGCAAGTGCTGCAGCGAAACCAATAAGCGTTACAACCTCAGTAATATAAGATACAGTTGTATTAACATTCATTACAGTAAAGGAAAGAACAGGGCAGGTACTGTAACAAACTTCGATTGCATGAGCAAGCACTGAAGTTGCAACAATAACCTCGGTTTCAGCACCACAGCTGCAATTATTGTACATCTAACAGCAGTATGGCTCCGACATCAAATATTAGCTGCAGCAACAAGCAGTCAAGCTGCTGCAAAACAACGTCACTGCTGCTGTATCAAACGTTTAGGCTGCTGCAAAACAACGCTACTGCTACTGTATCAAACGTTTAGGCTGCTGCAAAACAACGTCACTGCTGCTGTATCAAACGTTTAGGCTGCCGCAAAACAACGCTACAGCTACTGTATCAAACGTTTAGGCTGCTGCAAAAGAACGTTATTACTGCTGTATCAAACGTTTAGGCTGCTGCAAAACAACGCTACTGCTACTGTATCAAACGTTTAGGCTGCTGCAAAAGAACGTTATTACTGCTGTATCAAACGTTTACGCTGCTGCAAAACAACGCCACTACTACTGTGTCAAACGTTAGAGCACGGCTAAAACTGTCAAGGCTGTTGCGATTTGTAATCGTGAACAGGTGTTATTATCACGTTAAGAATATTTTGCTGGTTTTATGATTCATTTCAAGTAAGAAATTTAAGGTTCAAGTCAAAATAATGGTAAGAAAAACCAAGTTTAGAGTATACAACTCTATTGTCCTCAACTATATTGTCGATCTCTTCTTCTTCAATCGGAGTAAGATTATCTCTAACGGTCTGTTTAAAACTAATTTAACGGCCCCTTTTCTGAGTCAATGACTGAAAATCTGTATCACAATTTCTTCATTAAGCCTTTGCACGGCGCGTCGTGCCATGCTGGTCATCAATTGCTGTCCTTGTGAGGCGGCAAACTTGCTCAAACCGCCGAGCAGCTGCTGCTTTTTGTGTTAAAAATCCATTTCCAAAAGGGGCAGAAGCGCCAAGAATGAGCTACCGCTTTAAGCTGAGAGATACAGCAGTGAGCTGGAAGCACTGCGTGCTGGAACACACACGGCTGTGAGCTGGATTGAAATCCTCGATTTTAGCAATCTGAGAGAAAAGTAACTGCCCAAGATGGGTGTATCCTCTTCTCGATCTTATTGCGTTTTGTGGTCGTGGCTATGCATGACATAGGTGTACAGTATGTATAACTGTACCAAGGAGTAAAAACTGCGTCCGTATATCAGATAAATCCTAGGAAACCAAAGAACATATTAGGTTAGATAGAATTAAAACCATCTCTTGTAAGGATTTAAACTATAACGTGACTAGTGTACGAAAGTGAAAACACCAGCTGAAGAATCTGTAGGAATCCGAGGTGAGCGAATTACATGTATTATAATATTATGTGGGCTTAATATCATAATTTGCTTTTTATATTCATAATAAGCAAATTATTAAGGGAAAAAAGCGGACAGATGAGTTCTAGAGAAGCTCTTCACTAGCTTCCTTCTCTAAAATACTAGTGCAGTTTCCCATCAATGTGTCACTAGGAGTACATACTTCCTTTCCTACAAGCGACGTCTTGGTAGTCCCACATGTTCTCAAGCGATCATTTTGTTTGAAACATGAATAATTAAATATTTTTCATTTATTTTACCGCTTCATGTTTAATTTACGGAAGAATTTCCAGAGAATATGGTATGCTTTCATATTCAGAGGAAAAAACATGTTTTGGGATAAATTCGAGAGTGGGTTTTAATGATGCTTCCGTTTCCTTATATATGAATGAATTAACACAATAGATGTGATTGAACGAGTCAATTTCTCTATGGATGAGTAATCTTTGTTTTCTTAAGTTTAACTGGTAGATTTAAATCGTACTAATGCAGTTCACTGATTAGATTTCTTTCAGTTACCGAAATTCCGTTCGTCAAACAGCCTTTTTGAATCTTAAATTGTAAGATGGACTGTTCTAACTTTCCCGAGTCTGGAAGCTTTGCTGAACATTTGAACATTGATGGTTGTACCATGTTCTCCGTTAGACTGGCGAAGTCAATGGCACGAAAATAAGTTTTCTGCTGCTGCGAAACGTATCCGGTTGAGAGCTGAATTCTTGTTTGGTGCTTCGGATCTCATTTTTATGACCATCGGAAAGTTTATACGTCTTTACAAGAAGATGACTATTGCCGGAACTTTAACTGTTTGATGGCGATGTCTAAATCTTTTTGAGCTCCTGTTGATTGCCAGAAATTATTGACGGAAAATTCCAAAGCGTTTTTTCACTATCTTGACTGATGGTATGATTTTCATTTCCTCTAATAAATACATTATTACTTTTTGTTTCTGTACGGTACTTTTTTACCACTCACCAATAATTTCACCCATGAAAATCATTTCTATTTTTTTTCTAGCGCTAAGTTCTCAACTTCACAATAATAAACTTGTATACAGAAAATTCTATGAAATAGAACGCTTTAAAAGTTGACTGAGGCTCGGTTTCAACGGTGTACGAATAATTATGACTCCTACTCTGTAAATGTGCTCTTAATATCTAAAAAATCTCTTATGAAGTACTGCGTGCCTGGTTTTCCATTAAAAATAACGTCTGGAACTTGGCGACGTGGATAGCAGAAGCAGATCCATTTCCCTGCAGCCATGTGACAGTGTCACTAATTATGGGGATCCCTTGAAGCGCTTCTCGAGTTATTGACTTTAACACGTTTTTCAGAAGGCTTTAATAGACGGCTTGAGGGAACAAAGTGCACATGTGTTGGTGTGGCGCAATGGGAGCGGCACTTCTGAAAGCACTTCTTGCTTCCCGTCACATCGTCGCTACTCGTCACACCGTCAATGTCGCCTGCTATAACTCAGAGGGTGAAGGGCTTCCTTCTCTGGGTCTGCCTGCTGACTATCATTCCTCTTCCATCCCATCAATTATGTTTTCTCTACTATCTGTTCTTATAATTATTTTCGATTGATTTTTCAAGGTATTAACTTGTTCATAAAGATTTACGGAGTTATTATTCGTATTAAAACGATAATGAGATGTCTGCGTTGGATCTGTTGCTGGGTTGTGGGTTCTTTTTGAACACAATGTTGAAGAAAGAATATCAGATATATATTGAGCTGTAACCAGCTGAATGTAATGGTCAATTATTCATGGACATTCACTCATAACAAGGCTCGAATAGATGAACTTTATCGTTGAGGGGACATTCTAGAACATAGCTTCCAAAGTAAGAGCCCAAGACACTTTTAGCAAAGCCGTCTTGTTGGACTGGTTGTTCTTCAAGGTCAGATATTGGCATCATTTGAGCACGGTTGATGAATTTTCCTTAAGATTTATCGTTGTATTTTGTGAACGACATCCTACCGTACCGAGTCAACTAGAAGTGGCTCCTCCATGCTTGAAGCACCAAAAGTTATGGCATAATAAGCTCAGGTTTAAGCTTTTTTGGAAGGCTCTGAGTGGTAACAATTATAGCTGCCATTAATCGAGCTGTGATTTCAATTTCGTTGAATTTCTTGGCTGTATTATGATTATTTTCAAAACAAAATCAGCACTGAAATAATTCAACACTCTTCATACGTGAACTCCTGCTTGCAGAAGCTTAGTTGTCTGCCGACTTCAAGGGGAATAGTAATGGCCTTAGGCAGACTGCTTGGATTCTCACTAAAGCTAGCTGGAGTGATTTGTGTTTTGGTAGCATGTGGTCGAGAGTTAATTAACATGTGCGAGCTTTGGCTGAGGAAAAAGCCCAAAGTATACTGCTCTGTGGGAATCAGCTTGTACGCAGTTTTGACTCGAAACATTTCTTAACCGAGTCGAAGGGTCTAACGTACGAGACGCAGCTGACGCCCAGTCTGTCGTATCGCTGATACCGCCGTCTGACCGGATACATCAAAATCTCATGAAATGCCCACGTCGTGGGAAAAATTCTCATTACCAGCCCTGGGGGAACATGTCTACTCGAGAGTCTTGTTTCGTACGAGAGATGAAAACTAAGTGACTCGTACCAAATGAGTGTCAAGTCCGAGAAAAGACATAATTTAACTTGGAAGTGAATCATAGAAGTACATGAACACGGCTTACTTGTTTTGCAGCATTTCTTAACTGATGCTAGGTGGAGAATTCAAAACAGAGCCCTGCATACGCTTATTTTTGTATGCAATAAAGGAATTTATTAAACGATGATAAAATAACCTTAAATTTTTATCGCAATTTTCGTAAATTGCTAATGTCAAAATGCAGCACTAACATTATTTTGAGAAACTAGGATTTGAGATCGCAAACATTGGCGATGTGGTTTCGTTATTCTTTATACCTGACAGATTAATAAATATCATGAAATTCTGTAGGCTAATTTTTGTAGTCTGGACATTACTACATTCTTTCTGGTAAAAATAGCCCGAGATTCATTAGGATTGTCAAAAATAAATGACGTAGAAAGGTGAAACAAAAACTTCACAAGCGAACATATTCTGAAGTTTCATTTTGGATAACAACCTTGAATATTTTATTTGTACATTATTATCGTTATAAACATTCACAAAAAATTTCTTTTCAAGATGAATCAATTTTTTAGTGAGCAGCATGTTTTCATTGCTGAACAGTACTATGCAAATAAATTTTCAACAAAGGTGAAAAACACACGTGTTAATAAATTTAACCTGAATATGATCGTAAGGACTGTTAATAATTCGGTCCGTAAATGGAAAACAAATGACACCATACATAATCTAAACAAAGCTTTGTCATTCTGGCGCGTCTAAATGATCCTTGTTTAGTGTACATTTAGTGTCATTTACTCTCCATTTGCTGACCACATTGCCGACAATCTTAATATTCATTTTCATGTTGAATTTATTGACAAATGCTCTTTCTATTCTGGTTGTAGATTTATTTTCGTTGTGCTATTCAACAATGAAAACACGCTGGACACTACTAAGTTGAAACATGTTGAAAACCTAATTTTTTTGTTAAATGTTTATAACGATAGAAATGCACGCATAAAATAATCGAGGTTATGATACAAAATAAAATTTGAGAATCCATACCCTCATGTTGTTTCCGTTTTACATTTTTACATCTATTATTTTTTGAGTTAAAAGCGTTTACTTTCAACTTGGTGTTTCTCTGTCACATTGTATTAGATGGCAAAGTGAGGCTTCATTAAAGCTGCTACTGCGCAAGTTTTGCTGCTGAAAAGCACTGAAGGCAAAGGATTTTGGTCCATCATGTAAGAGGAGCGTCAAGCAGCTGCTTCTATTGGTGCAGGCGACCCAACAAAACTCTCACGAGCGACGTTAACACGCTCCGATTTGCCGATCTGACGTGCTCTTTTGATCAGTTTTGCAGAACAATAATTTTTCGCTCCGCAGACCACGAAGAGAATCTGCAGTCATCCTCTCAAATGAAGTTAGCTACAGGTGAGCGGTAGCGCTGTCTACTTATTATTTACCCCATTACCGCCTTTCAGCCGGCACTTTCTCATGAAAAATTGTAACAGAGTTGCACGTCTCGTCTTCACACTGTCTGAGATTTTTCTTTCAATTGAGATATTATGTCAGACTCGCATAAGTGAACACTCAGAAATCAGTATTATATATTTGGATAGTGAAAAGCTTCTTAGCTTGACTATGTCGATAAGAAGTTAGAAATAGAAAGGGCAGTTAATGAGTAAATCGAATCCTATGAGAATGAACTCAGTTAAATTTGAACGTGAGCTTGCCTTCGTACCGGACAGCAAACACATCAGATTTGCTGGACGAACAACACTATACATACACTAGATCTTTTTGCAGGATCTCATTATGACTCTCCAATTATGCGCTCTAGGACTTTTTTTGATCTATTTACATTTTCAGAAGAAGAATATTTTGAAAATATAATTGAATAAATACACTGAGATGCCTTGAAGTCTTATATATCAGAAGATCATCGCTATAGCTGCTTGTGTGTGAACTGGTTTCGATCACTAACATCTCGCTTAGATGATATGACTCACTTAGGGGCAACCTGGCGCATTATCACCAAACAGTCGATCTGCGACGACGAAAACTTTAGAGCTTTGAAAGCTCTTGTTAAATTTCAGACACCAACTTCTAAGCTTCATTTTTATTTTTTAACAGCTCATTTACGGTGGCAGGCATACGTGGTTAAGCAAGGCAGGCTGCTTTGGCTGAAGTATTTTTGTTTTGTCAGTTCGATCGCGTTTCGAAACGGTTTCATTGCTGATTATGGCAGGTGATCTTCAAACGCATTTTTAAAAACTATTTGATGTGCGATAGACTGAACATGCTGTTAAAGTACCTGCACTGTTGCAAGTCCTTTTCATTTTGAGTTAAATGGGCATGAAATTAAGCGTACTTTTTTCGCTGACCCTGGCAGGATGGCATTTCTTAAGACTCAATTGGAACATATCCAGGCGGTAGTGTGTGAGCTCCTCCCTCACGCTGTCACTGCTTGTAATGGCGCCCCCGGGGCACGCTGCTCAGGAGGAGGAGGTGTGGGGGACATGGTGGAGACCTGGGAGGGGATGATAGGGGAATCAGGTCGAGGGGGTCAGTGCAGGCCGGATGCGTGGTACCGGGGACAGGGAGTGGGACGATGGTTGGAGGGGAATTGGGGGAGCTGTTAGTAGGGGAGTTAGGATCAGTGGGGAACACAAATGAGATGCTGTAAAGGACATGAGGCAGGGTGGAGAAAGTGTGTGATGTATAAAATAACGTTTGAAGTGTTTGGGGGGTGAAAAGAGGCCATTCTGAAGTTATAGGATTTGATCACACAGAATGTGAGGTTGATGAGGTAAAGTAAATGTTATGGTGCTATAAGTGTGTTATGAACAGATGAAGCACTTGATTGTTAGTACTTGAACGTAGAGATTAGTGTTAAGACCGCTAAGCAAAGGCTTAGCTGTCTTTACAAAGTTCTCTAGGACTCTTAATTGTCTCTACATGGTGTCACATGTAAATTTCCTCTTCGAATATTTAAGTGTATATCGTTACTGTATATTGCTAATATATCACCTGAAACTCACTTGACAGTGTTCTTTTACTTTACCATGAACTTCAAACGAGTGGTAGCCAAGTGGTGTGAATGTTTTTCTATGTTTTTATCTAAAGCAGACCATGAAGCAAAAAGGATATCTTTGGAGAACAGCAACACATGAGTAGGATTTAACCGAGTCATTATTGTCTAAGATGGACCAGATAATAAAGTCTATTGGGTTGATGTCTGGACTTGAAGGAGACCACATGATTCTATCCCAAAACTCGCTCAAAGGATCTCTGCACTACTGCTGGGTTAAATTCGGCGAGTGGTACAGAGTACTGTCCTCTGAAAAGGTAATCGTTTTCAAGACTATCAGTCATCCATGGTAACATTCTGCTGTGAAAATTTTGGAATAAATTTGCTTGTTCACCCTGACTCCTTCCTCGATGAAGACCAAAGAGGACTTGGACCATTAAAAGCGACGGCCGCCCACACCACCACTACAGCTGGTTTCATACGGTGACATTGGGTACAACTATGTTTAGGTAAATCCCGTCCATCACGTGCATGCAGTTAATATTCCTGTGAGTTGGTTACTGACTCTACAATAAAGATCTCGTCAGACCAGATGAAGACCTGGTGGACGACTCACTGAATCTCCACCAACATCATTTTATCATTGTCATGTCTTTTTTTGCTTGCGAATTGCTGGAAGTAACTGTCGTGATAGCTTTTGTATGTAATTAGCTTTAAACTATTTAAAATATCCTGTGCATAGATAATCTTGAAATTTCAAGCTGTTTTTGCTGATTTCTTCATGCTCCTCCGAGGATTTTGCGCTTCACGCTCCTCATAACTGCCTGTACAATTTATTTGATACGAATACATCGATTCGACTAGAAATAGGTCTACAGGAGATTGAACCAACTTCTGTATGTAGTTTTTATACATTGATTAGAGTTTTAAACACACATTTGACTGCTTTGTTACGACACAGTTGCTTATTTCAGCCGTTTTCGAGTTAATAATTTTATCATGTTTTGCCTTGGATGCCATTTTTCTTGAAGTACTTTACAAACGGACAAAACAAAAGATACGTCTGAACACAACATTCTTAGGACAGTTGCAGAGCGCTCTGCGTAAATTCAAGTATTTTCATGATCACTCTAATCTTTGAGATTAATTATAAAGGTGGGTAAATTTTTATGAGACATCGTGTATACATATTTTAGTAAACTACAGCATTTCATTTGGATTGAAATTTTACTGCTCGAATTTTGCGAGTTGTTTAATAATTGCTATGGAGTTTTCTGAGTTTAAAAAGTTACACGATTTTTTCACGAGAGAAACAATTCAATGAACAGTAATCTTAGACTGAGTCTTCCTCACCAGTGCATCTCCGTGACTTGAATATTCACTTTCTTTGGAACTTTTATCAGATAGATCTAGGTATGTTTGGCTAGTTAGGAATACATGTCACTGCATCAGCGTGTCCATGATGTGAGTTGACTTTCAGACTGGTTTGTGGTAGAAGAGATACATTGAAAGTGACCAAACAGGCCTCAAGCGTGACGACCTGTACCAAGATCTGACTAACGGAAGGACTTCTATTTTTCAGGTCATTGCAAGTTTTTTGTTCAAGTAGTACTGGAAGATCGCAGATGTTGTTTCTTTGTATAACTATATAATAACCAAGCCAGTTGCGGGCATAAGCTGAACCGTACGATATGCTTTCATGAGTACATACAGAAGTTTGAACACTATAAAATCAAGTGGTATCACTGCATATAGTGTTATCGTTTAAATATCTCATTTTCTATAAAATTCTCCCTTCTTATTTTTGTGCATTCGTCTATCCTTAATGTAAATGTTAAGAGTCAAAAGTTAAAAGCTCTGTGTTGTGAACTGATAACAACGAGAATCATTAAGTATTCAAAACGAAAGTAATTCTCTCTTGTATTTATATTTTTTGCATGGTTGGTAGTCAGACGACCGTGATCGTCCTCATTGTACTCACTGCCGTAACATGAAATTGTTTGATTGCGTTTCATGAGGATGAGGAACATACACATAACCAATCTAATGCACGGAGGCAATCATCACAGAACAAGAGTAATGTAGTCAAATATTGAAAGCATGCTGATACAATCTGACTATTTTTCAGCAGTGTTCGTTCGTTAAACAGCATTTTGAAGCTCTTTAAATTTGGTGTTATTTTAACCACTCAAGGAATTTTTACAACATTTTATGAGGAAATTTTATTGCAGTAGATGGCAGGAGGAGTATATGGGATAATTTAGTGGTAGTTTATTGGTAGTTAGTTACGGAATAAAATTCTGAGACATTTCTATCGCTGAAAGTATACGCAGTTATTATTTGTGCGAATATTTCTTGTACCGTAAGTTAATGCACGAGTATGAAAATTATTGTTGAACTTAAGTAGTCCAGTTAATTGTTTAGCCTGTAAAGTAAAGTTTTCAACAAGCTTGTAGTATTTTCGTGATGACCACGACAAATTTACAGGCATTTGATCATGTTGTGTTGTGCACATCTCTGCTAACCAAGCACGTATTTTTTTGATTACTTTACTGACAACGATACGTCAAGCCATAATGTGGGTCTTCACTGTGTAGTATGTACGCTTGCCAGCTGTAGCGTGGTGGTGACTGGTTGTCAAAGTCACAGTGTGAGTCTTCACTGTGTAGTATTTACGCTTGCCAGCTGTAGCGTGGTGGTGACTGGTTGTCAAAGTCACAGTGTGAGTCTTCACTGTGTAGTATTTATGCTTGCCAGCTGTACCGTGGTGGTGACTGGTTGTCAAAGTCACTGCGTGGGGCTGTAAACAGCAACAAATTCTTTGACACAGTGTCTGAAAAAGTACAACTAAGTTTTGGGTACATGACTTATGGAAGCATTTAGCAAAAGTATATTAAACATGTGAGAAGTTTTAAACATCCGAGATTAATTAATGATAAATCTAGTAACTAGCCTAATTAATTTTTGTGACATTTGTACTGCACAGAACACATCTTACTGAAACTTGATGACATATCTCCGTAGAGTTTTTACAGAATTTCATGAATTTAATTGAGCAAATGTTCAGGGCAATACTGATACTACCATATAGAAGTGATGCAGATATCCGCATGGTTTTTCAGATCCACATCTGCATCTACACTACTGACAGCATTATTAAATGATACACTATGAAAAAGGTCATATTTCCTTTCAATTTGTAGAAAATTGGAAACCAATCAACTAAACTTTATGCTGTGTTTAATAAATACTTTATGTAGTGCTTGTATGATGCATAGGATAAAGTTAAAAACTGATAGAAGCTTGTGTAAGGGACAGACTGGGCGCAACAAGAATGAACGTGTAATGCAATACTACAGAATTTACTAAAAAGATATTTCCAAAGAAATTACCACGATGATTGACAAATATAAAAGAATGGAAAGCATACATATGTCACAAGATTCTCTCGTTTGGTGGCGTACGAAAGCTTAGTCATATCCTTCCCTCGCTACAATTGCTAGGACATACTTGGCCTGTCCCTCCAGCAGTGTAGCCAGTGAGTGTCTATTTAGTGGAGCTGATATCATCTATGGTGGAAAGAGATGCAGGTTAGCCCCAGAGCGAGCACAAAAACTTGTGTTTTTGAAACACAACTTGCTAACAGTTGCCTACAATTGTTAAATGTAAGTAAGTAGCAGCTTTTCTGAAGGGATGGGGATTGGGTAAAGAGGTTGATGGGGTGCATTTGAGTTGGGTCCTGGGCCTACATCCTGATAATGAAGTCACTCAATACTATTACTTTTATATATAAGGTATTTTTGTAATGATATTTCACGGTATACTTTTACTTATAAGCTCACTATATTACTAAACTACTTCATTCATTAGTTGCATCCATTGAAGAAATTACTCCTTCCTACATAATCACTATTTTCATTCATTATCTGTGCTGAAGCTCATTTCTCATCGCTCAGCATAAAAAATTCAGGACATCTGCATCTGCATGGGCGAATATTGAAATTCAAAATCTGTATCCGCATCCGCGGAAATTGAAAAATCCACATCCAGTACATCTCTATTACCATCCATACGAGATTTTTACATTCATTTACGTATGTAAATTTTAAATATAAGTTTGAAGTTATGGAACTTGATATTGGTCATAAATAATAATTAAATTTCATCCTGTACATGGGACAATCAAGCACAAAATTTGGGGTTGTTCATAATAATTTATTTACTTTTCCCGCATTAATACAAGTTTGATTGTAATTTTTTTAAACTTATTTTTGTATTACAGGTAAGCTGTGCGAGATGCATTGAAATACTCAGGCACTAGCTGGAGGAACCTGGCATAAGGTGAGTGTTTGTGTGGCATACTGGTGGCTGAAGTAGACGTCCGTGTGGCATACTGGTGGTTGAAGTTGACGTCCGTGTGGCATACTGGTGGCTGAAGTAGACGTCCGTGTGGCATACTGGTGGCTGAAGTAGACGTCCGTGTGGCATACTGTTGGCTGAAATAGTAGACGTCCGTGTCGCGTTAGGCATTAGTGTAATGCACATGACTTTTGTAGGGTCACCACAATTTTTATTTTTATTGCATATACTTCCGTTTGTTCTGCCTATGATGCCGATTGACTTAAGTAGCTGAGGTAGGTCTCTGCGTACCCTCAGAAAACATTCGTAAATTCAGTTCGCATTGACATGGCTTCAGTCAGCACTGACATGGCTTCAGTCAGTACTGACATGACTTCAGCCAGCACTGACATGACTTCAGTCTGCATTGACGTGTCAGGTTCAAGTCAGCAATGACGTGGCTCGAGTCGCTCTCAGATGCGGGAAGGAAGAGTGACTATTAGTCAATAATTAAGCATCCAGCTCTGAGAAACGATTTCGCCCGTGCCCGTCAAAATACAGACGCGTGAAGGCTCAATTTGGTCAATTCCTTGTGTCTGAACTGCGTAATAGAGTCCTGTAACCGTTTAGGCTTTCAGATTTAAAAAATAGTTGAAAGTGAAAACAGCATGATATCGCAGTCCTGGAAGTACAGCAGGACAGGACAGTGCAGTATGCACAGTACAGCAGTGCAGTAAGCACAGCATGGCAGTGCAGTAAGCACAGTACAGCAGTGCATTAAGCACAGTACAGCAGTGCAGTAAGCACAGCTTGGCAGTGCAGTAAGTGGCAGTCTTCACTGTGCCGCCGTTCTGTTCAGACGCAGCCTAGCGCGCTCATAGGGCGGCTTGACCCAGAGCAGCCCTACGTGTCTCAGTGGGTCGTGAGGTACATTTTGCTGGGCGGCCAAGCCCTTAAAAATGTTTTTGTAGGCAAGAATTCACGTTATATCGAACCCAAATTTGAGTCGCTCGCGGCATGTCTCCTGGCTCCTAAAGATTACGATTAATTTTCGAGTGCCAGCTTCACGGCCATGTGCCGCCTGACGTGTCCTGCAAAAGTGCCGGATTCTCTTTATGTGCTCGTCTGTCCGTCGCTGCGTGCTTGTCATCAACGCTGCATCGTCTCCGCGTTTCACAAACCTGAGCCGTGCCAAGTAAAAGTAGATACATGAGTCATCAATCGAACTGTGTTCTGGTAACGCCGAAGACGTAACCGGCATGAGGGATAGTACTATTTTTTTGTGTTGTCACAAGTGTTTTCAACTGGCTCAATCAGCGTGTGTTGTACTCCAAGATTCGACCTTATTGTTTTATTCTTTTTCTTGAATCTGATGAGTGTGTCGTTTAAAATCAATAGGAAAATTGTGAAAACATAAAGAATTCAAGTATTGCGTAAAAATTTATCTGGTTCAACTTTCCTATGGTGTATGCATCTCGCAAACATCCATCGACTTTCGTATTCACTTAAGTTGAAATCTTATTCCGTGAGATATTTTCTGTCATTGTTTCTGGTGATTCTATTCATCAATATGTTGCATTCCTTGTTTTACCGACGTGAATTTCACCTTTCCAGTTGCCTTCTCTCGCATGAAATGATTGCCCAAAATTGTGCTTTTATCATACTTTGCCGTCAGATTAAAATTAATTACTGATTCATTTGAGAGTTTATATTGTATTTTCGCTCCAAATAATACGTAGCATTATATACGGTTTTTTTTGTTCCTGAAAGACCGTCTTCCAAATTCGATGCTACCTCAAAACTTTGCAGACTGCGTTTGTGTAATGAGACTTTGTGTTCATTTGGGACATGTGATTCATGTGAAAACTTGGAGAAGAGAAATGAATTGCAATGGTGTCATCAACACACTAGAGCAGCATGTCTCGTTGCTTGCTACCACCGAGTCAGTGTGACATGTAACAAGACTGCGTTATTGCAATGGTGTCATATGAACACACTAGAGCAGCATGTCTCGTTGCTTGCTACCACCGAGTCAGTGTGACATGAAACAAGACTGCGTTATTGCAATGGTGTCATCAACACACTAGAGCAGCATGTCTCGTTGCTTGCTACCACCGAGTCAGTGTGACATGTAACAAGACTGCGTTATTGCAATGGTGTCATATCAACACACTAGAGCAGCATGTCTCGTTGCTTGCTACCACCGAGTCAGTGTGACATGTAACAAGACTGCGTTATGGATTTTGATTGAATTGTGAGGTATATCTGTCTTACTTTATTTCGGCATATTTTCTCGGTAAAAATGGCGGAAGGTGGCTGTTGCTTCACTGTGCTTTGTACTACACCTGCACACCTTAGTTCTTTAAATAACTGTCTTTGACATACTTTTTGCCAGAGTTGATACTTTTAGCACAGTTTAAAGCTCTATTTATAAATTTAACCTGGAGTTAATATTGTAACGAGCCTTCGAGTGTTGTATAAATTTTTATTTGCATACACTTGAAAATTTATTGTAATGTAGTTACAAATACCGTAATCCTTTGAAATTTCAAAATTCAATTGCTTTAATAGGACAAACAGGTTCAAATGACATGAGCGTAAAACTGCCTGCTACTCTAGGTGGGGCAGGCAGTTTTTTATGTATTGGTAGTTTAGTTTTTATGTTTATCGGCTCCACAACTATCATATATACTCAATACTTGAAACTTAGCGGTTTGTGCATTTATTTTACTCCTATATAAAGTAGTTTTTTCTCACATGCGGCTCTAAATATTTATTTTAGCTAATTGTGTTTTTATTTCTGAAGAATCACTTCTCACCATACGCCTGAACTGGAGTTATCAACCTATTTTCATTCTCATTTAGTTCTTGGTGCAGTTGGAGAGCTCATTATTCCGAGAAGATCACTAGAACAGTCGTTGCGTTCATTTAAAACACGTTTCCAAAGTGCGATCGCCGTCCAATCAAAGTATTCGTACAATTTCATTTCTGAGATACTCCCAAGATTCTAGGCTCCCAAGAATATTTTAATCGTAATTAGTCGATATTGTAAAATAAGTTGCAATTCTTTTAAGGCAAAGGTGTCCATCTGTACAAACTAATGTGAATTCTTAAGATGGAACTAAAGCCACAAAACAGCTTCATGTCTCAACAGTACTTTGCTTTCCCAAGCTTTCGATGCTGGTGGAGGAGACGTATTTATATTGTTAATTTGCATATTGGCCTCTCGGCTGGAGGCGATAAATGGCCTATCGCTTAGGATGTATTTGCCCTTTGTTCAAGCAGGGGTGAAGGAGCTTTCTGTTTGTTACGGGAAACGAGGATTATGTGACACCTTCCGCTAGTGAAATACATGTAGTCTGTTGTTAAATGAAGCCTGTTCAATGCATGTATTTCTTGCCTAACATCAATTTGAAAAGAGTTCAAATGAAAAGCTAAAAATTCAAAATATACCACTGCTATTGAATGATGTTTAGTTTTGTTTTTCATTTATTCATACGATCCTGTTAAGATATATAGTTAATAGATGAGATTTAGTCACTAAATAGTCCCAAAATAGAGCAGCCTCTATCTAATGATCATCAAACGTACCTAAATCTCATACAGTTTTCAGCAATTTTTGTCCGATTGAGAATAATTTGCCATGTAATGTGTGCTGCACTGTCGCGGGAAACTGATTTTCATGCAATGTTTTTGACCACGTTTATATGAAAAAATTAATTTTACGTGCATGGTGTCAGCACTGAAATACGCCAGTGAATGTTGGAAGTCCTTTGAGGATGTGTTAACTTCAAAAATTTTAGTGATTAACCTTTAATTTGGGGTTCTCAATTTATTATGTATGAAACCAAACATTTTACCATCACACTGATGAGAGTCACATTACGTCTGGAGGTAAAGTAGCAGGATGAAAGTGAAAAAGAACGAAGGGCGTTTAAGGAACAAGCATGACTAGATTCAAAAAGAACGCCGCATAAAATTCGTTGAGTGGTGAGTAAACAGATTTTTGACGGTGTTAACGTCAAGTGTATATCGAAGACTCTAAAGTATCTAATCATTTGTGGATACAAGCATAGGATTTAATTTTTTCACCGGCGAATGTCTATCAGTCTTGTGTATGAGTAGATCTACCTACTGAATCAAAATTTAAGTGCTGAAAAGTTAATGAATGAACTTGTGAATATATAATTATATACTACGACTTAACTCTATTCGAAAATTGATAAAATTCTATTATTAGGGAACTTTATGCTTTTGTATGTAAGTTCACAAAAAGAGGTCAACTTAGGCAACAATTAACAACATTTCTCCATCATCAAGTCACAATTTGATGAATTCTATTTGCGAAAAAATTGTGTAACATTGTAGTATCGAATTTTAATAGAAAGTCTTGTCAATACTTGCTTCCATACTGTCAATTCACGAGTCTTTTAATTATTATTTGAAGTGCACAGTCACTCGGCGAGTCAAAATAAAAGAAGAATCACAGAGTTGATGTCGTTCGTTTCCTTACATTCTCGTACGGTCAGACATTGTGTTGCTTCACACCGCTTACTCAAATTAGTGTCACTAGCATCCATACAAATTTAAATCAACATAGAAAAAATTATAAAATGATTGTTTCATGACATTTTCATATCATAACCTGACTTCCATAGCACACGACACGTGAGTCAGGCGTCCACCAAATCTTGAACTGCAATCCACGGACCGACCTTGCATGGTGGCCTCGTCCGTACCTTGAAGCAATGAATAGGGACTCAGGTATGAGCCCTGCTCTGAGGTTTCAATGATCCAATTGTGATTCAATTACATCAAGTTATCAATTTATTCCATATGTATTTCATTAATTTCATCACTGCTCTTAATCTTAGGAGAGTGAGTGAGCTGAACGTGTGAACATACAGTGTAAGGTTAAGGTACGCATCATCACAACGTTTGTATTCTGATTTGATAATGTAGAGCAATTTTCTAGTATTATTGCTGTAGTTTTGGCATTTTCTATCCAGAAACAATGAACAAAGCTTTATGATGATATTGAAACACGGTTGCACATGAAAATTGGCTGGGCCTTTATTTACTTGGTAATTCACAGTTGCATCCCGTACATTCTCTCTGTGTCCGCGAAAACATACATTGCTGGGACACTTTAGAGCGACATTGCAATGTTTCCTCGGGAGTGAAGTGAGGAGTTGAGAATTTACATTAAACACAAGTCTATACCTCCTAGAGCTGTACATTTTTGAGCACCCTAAATGGAGCTAATATCACAAAACCCGATTACGCGCTTGGGCTCTACAGCAAGTTCTCACAGTCATGATGGTGCAGGTCGAGTTCATGGCTTCCCGTCCCATGGATAAGTTACTCCCCGTGGTAAGTAGCTCTGTTCAAAGAATAAGATAGCAAAAGGGATTTGGCAAAATCTAGACTATGAGTTTTTTCATTGGAGCATTTTACGTGGTGGAAATTCCATGAATATTTCCGTACAAAATCTGTGAATGAGTATTAGGCAGAAAGCAGATGAACTGATGCTATACAAATTACAATGCGTATAAAATAATTTGTACTTGTTGAAGTCTACTGTTTATTTTGTACAACATTAAAGCATAAGTCGTATTGAGATAAATAATTGCGTAACATTTTTTGGTCTCCGTAAACGCTGACAAATCGTGTGCGCAGCGATGATAATGTACGCGCCAGTTTTGGTAGATTGAACCATGTATTTTACCAACATTTTTGGTAGCGGTAGCACCTTGAAAAGAAAACTGAGTGCACTTATGTGTGTGTTGTACAAACTTACACTTGTACGTTCAGGATGCCAGGCAGTGATATAAATAATTAGTTTCTAACTCTTTAGAGATGCATTCGTGTCAGGAAAGTGAGTGGCCGTGTGTGCACTCCCATATCTTAGCCCACCTCTGAGCTCATTATTAATGTATTCTAGTCAGATCTGAACATTATTTTAAATTATGAAGGTGTATGAGTACTACCCGCTTCGCTGCTTCACTTTCACAACGTCGCGTCTCAAATTACTGCTCTTAAGTCAGATCACACTTTATTTCAGTCTTTACAACAGTGGATTTTGAAGAAATTTATTTTTTATAGTAAAATTATCGTTTAGCGTACGCATGTGCTTCTCTGTGAGGTCGTTACTTTGTAACTGGAGATGTGCAAGTACTTGATAGCTAGCGTCGCACGTATACTCGACTATGGTTCTGTTTGTACAGGGTGGCCCATAAGTAAGGTACCTTTTTAAAACTATTATAGCTATAAAACTACAAATGGTAAAGAGATTTCGTTGATTCAGAATGAATGAGGAGATTTCAACGTTTTCTACCAGCGTATCAAGCCTACCGACAATCACAAATATTGCCCAAAAAATTTACCACTAAAAATGAATCGCTACGCAATGGAACAACGAGCAAAAATAGTGGAACTTTACTTTCGATGTAATTGTTCGGTTACTGCAATTCAGAGGAATTACTGGAATATTAATGGTATTGAAGGAAGTCCTTCGAAGAATAGAATAGAATAGAATAAGGCAATAGGAACGAGCCGTTTGGCCCATTCTTGGTTTAATACCGAAGTCCCATGCCGTCTAAAGTAAATCCATGCCGTCTAAAGTAAATACTACATAAAAAAGGTGAAAATATGCCTCATCAGTCATTATTTAATTTTTTACAACTTTTTCATTTTCTGCTAGCTGTATAAATCTATTCGCAAAATTTAATCGCTTTTGTTTATCTGTAGGATGGAGTTCTTGAGTTAATTGAATTTTATATGGATGATACTTTAGATCTTTTACCAAAATACGTTGCAGTGAGGTACGTAACATTCTCAGTTGAATTGAACGTCTCCTAATTGACGTTTTGCGCTGATCAGCAACACTCGTTGCAACAAGCTGAATTAAAGCACCATACATACTTTAATGTATGAGGATACTTATTTCAATGTAATGTAGGTACTATGTATATACTGAAAACTACGTAACTGTACTGACGTGCATGAGCAACTTCAACGTATCGCTGCTAGTGATCCTCACTGAAGTGCGTTGGTAACAGAATTTTAAGTCTCTTCCTCGTTGCTCTAAAATCTTGGCAGTTTTATTCCCCATAATGCACCACATTTGCACTCTAGTTGTTTTAGAAGATGGAGGTTTTTGTTTAAACTTAATGCACTGAGCGACGCGACCAGTTTGGTAGACTTACGTGGCTGAGCGCACCCGAGCAACTCCTTGCTTTTCTTTATCATGTTTTCGCGCCTGTAAATGTAAGAGTCGCTTCTAGGGTCTCAATGCGCCATTTTGTTTTGCATCCCTGAGAGCTTTTGACTATTTAGATTACATTATAAGCGGTTGCCGGACTTGGAATGTGACAGGTTTGCGGCTGTCCTCCGACTCGTTAATCGAGCTTCTCCACTTTATCACCGCCAGTGCATCCCGACACATGTAGACGAATTACGAACCTCTCGCTGTTGTGCTTCTAGAGGTGCTCTCAAGGATTCCATTATAGTGTCATTTTAGGGATTCATTCCTTATCTCATGAATTAGACGAAGCATCAAAACGATGTTTGGTGATGCGTAGCGAATGCATCCCCCTTTTTGCATCGTCCAATGATTCAAGAAGTGTTTTAAATAAAATCGTAGTGCTAAGATTAAAAAAACTCTGCCCTCTCTACCTCATTGAAAAATACACTTATGAGCATATAACATTTTTCTCTCTCTTTTGATAGCACCTTTGAGATGCATTTGATAGAGAGTGTTCAAATTCACTGTTTTAGAGGCTACGGATGTGGTGAGCTTTGACGCTTGGCGATATTTCAGCAGATGGTTTTCAGGCAGGCTGTAGGTCTTGACTTCCTCGGTCATTCGTTAGATACGCTCCAAAGCTTCGAAACGACATTTTTTCTGCTTAGTTAGCAAGAAGTCGGCAAATTTAACATTCACTCAGGCAATAGCTTCTATATTTCCTTGTTGTTTGGACGGCGATGATTAGAGATCTCTCCGGAACCTGTCACCAAAATTGAGTGCCCTGAGATATAGCAATTGCCAGGAGTTGTTCACTGCAGCTCATTTGGTTCATTTTTGGAGCAATGATATCTCTCCTTTTCTCAATGGTGTGAAAAATCACACAGATATGAGAAGAATTTGACTCTCCGAATAAATGTCATTTCTGATTTTGCATTGGAAGGTTGTGTCGAAACAATCTTTGTGGCGAAACTTTTTCCTCCTTCTGTCGTTCATAGCATCAGTAAGAACACACTCTTTGCGACGACTATTTACCAAAAATAAATTGCTGTCTTGCTCTAACTTCGGCTTCTCTTCGAGTCGATGAGTGTAGGTGGAGAACACGTAGTTTTGAGACTCAGGCGTATCAGTTCATTTAATCAGAATATGAATTTTTATTTTTTAAGAATAAGCACAACGAACTTACACAAATAAAAAGATGTAAGAGGACCTGTGAGCATAGCAAGTGAGCGCCTAAGTTGTGGGTTATCGTCAAGGTTCATTAGGAGGTGACGCCATCTCTGCTCTGTGGCCTCTGTAAGTGCGGTGTTCCTTCGCCTCCTTTTCTTGTCATGACACCACCTGTAAACTGAAGTTAAAAACTGAAAATTATATATGTAAGGGAACAAATTATACGCGCCCCTTTAGGAATAATTAAAAAGGGGATT